>BHEV01010211.1:0-11319 GCA_004319985.1 Emydocephalus ijimae | reverse complement strand
AAAACTGCTCACTTCTGACTCTGTACTCATGCAGTATAACGAGACTTTGCCGTTAGTTATAACCTGCAATGCATCACCCTTCGGCGTGGGCGCCATTTTGAGCCACGTCCTGCCTAATGGGAACGAAGCCCCTGTTGCATACTTTTCAAAGACTCTTTCTAAAGCAGAGCGAAACTATGGACAAATTGATAAAGAAGCCCTCGCAATCGTCTCAGCTGTGAAAAAAATTCATGAATACGTGTATGGGAGGATCTTTACTATTATAACTGACCACAAACCGTTGCTAGGGATAATAGCCGGGGACAAGCTAACCCCCTACATATTATCCTCTATAATGACCCGATGGTCAGAATTCCTAGCTGCTTATAATTATCGGCTGCAATATCGCCCGGGGAAAGCCATTCCCCACGCCGACGCATTGAGCCGAGCACCGCTTCCAGAGACTTGACGATCCAGCACCAACAGCAACCACGTTGCAGATCGAAGCACTCAACTCGCCGCCCATGACCGCACGAGACATCGCGAGAGAAACCAAACGAGACCACACCCTAGCCCGAGTCCTAGGCTGGGTAGAACGTGGATGGCCATTGGACCAAGTACCAGATGACTTCGCACCATTCAAATCTCGACAGACTGAACTGTTCTCCCAAAAAGGCTGCATCATCTGGGGCGATAGAGTCGTTGTCCAAGAATGACTCCGGAAGACATTGCTGCGAATTTTGCACATGGGCCACCCCGGCATCGTGCGAATGAAGGCACTTGCACGAAGCTAAGCATGGTGGCCGGGCATGGATCGGCAAATCGAGCAGTGGGTTAAAGCCTGTCCCAATTGCCAACAAGTCAGCAACGCACCACCAAAAGCCATGCCTACTGAATAGGAGACACCACGTGGACCCTGGTCCAGAATCCACCTGGATTTCGCGGGACCAACCAAAGGCCACACCTTCCTACTTACAGTCGACGCCTACTCCAATTGGCTGCAAATCCATCGTCTGACGACTACAACCTCCGAGGCGGTGATCAAGATCCTAAACAGACTCTTTGCAACCCACGGATTACCAGATGTCCTGGTGTCCGATAACGGACCACAGTTTACTGCACTCATGTTCGAGCAGTACCTCGCTGACCGTGGCATCCGCCATGCGCTCACCTTGCCTGCGCACCCTGCGACCAATGGCCGAGCAGAACGCATGGTCCAACTTGTAAAAAAGACCTTGCAAAAGGTAGACTATGACAATATTGACGACAAGGTCAATCAAATTCTCTTCTTGCAACACATCACTCCACATAGCGTCACCGGCAGAACTCCCGCCGAACTACTGATGGGACGAAGACTCTGCTCCCACCTCGACTGGTTGCACCCTGCTTACGAACTGGAAAAACCAATAGGATCCAGCGGCCACTGTCGCACCTTCCAGGTAGGAGACCTCGTTTATGCACGGAACTTATCGGGCAACCCGATGTGGATAGAGGTGACAGTAGTATGTGTAACCGGCCCCAAATCCTACGTGGTGCAATGCCTTGACAATAAATTGTGGAAACGGCATATCAACCAATTGCGGTCACAACTTGCAACGGCCAGTCAACAGCTCCCCTATGACCAAACCGAGGGGGAGGAAAGTATGGAAGAAGATGAAGTTCCAGGGAACCCATTCGAAGGAAACGACGAATTAAGTGATACTCAGGAAACGGAGCAAGAAGAAGAAACACTTGCACCTCAGGGAATTGAGGAATATGTGGGCAATGAAGAAGAAATAAACTCTGAACTAGAGGCGGAACCACTGCCAAACAACGAACTACCTCAACAGGATTGCAATCAACCAATCCAACGAAAATCCAAGAGACTTAAAAGACAACCGTCCTATTTAAAGGACTATATAACTGCACCGGAATTAAGAAGCCAGGGGGAAGGGGTGTTGTGTATACAATAAAGTTAATAAAGTGTGAGCTTGAGGTAAAGTGCAGGGTTCTGGCCCTGCACTTCTGATTGGCTGTTAGGCGGCCAAACCGGATTGGCCAGTTCTGAGGAAACCGATTGGCCCTTAACGGAGAGTTCTTATTGGTTAAAAGAGCTAGCGTTCCTAGCTCATTATTGGTTAAAGCTTATAGGGGTTGCCTATATAAGGCAGAGTTCACTGTTGTTAAATTGAGAAGTCACTATGCAAATAAAGAGCTGAAGTTCACCGTTCAGAGGCTGTCTCCATTTATTCCGACCCATGCTCAATACTTAACACCACCCCTGGACACCATCCCTATTTATAGAATAGCGATACATTTTGGGGGTTAGAAATTTTCTGATAAGCCTTAGTATTCAACAATCAGAGCATAACAAGTTTGCCACTTCTGACATTGGGCAGTTTTACTGGGCTGCATCTTCCAAACTTCCTAGCCCAAAGGGCACAGACTGGGATTATGAGCTACATAGATGGGAAAGTCTGAAGCATAAGAAATTGTATTTTAATAAATCTAGTATAACTCAAACTTGAATATAAGAAAATGTACAAAACTGTGAAAGGAAATGTGTTAAAAGAAAGCCAAACAAGGCCAGCTAGCAAATATGTCAATGACATACTGTAGAGTACTTGTGCTGAATCTTGACTCTTTTAAAAAAAAAGAGTAAAAAATGGAGCATTAACAGAGCCAATTCCAAGCTAAATACTGTAAATAAGGAAAATAATGATTACATGATGAAGAATGACTAGACATATTATGTCGGCATGCTTCTAATTTGCCTGCTTGTGGGTACAGTAGGGTTTTTTTTAACATGGGTCTGATTTTTGCAGTTGTCTTATCTGCTTTAGACAGAATAAACTGAAAAAAAAAAGCACACGTAACTCAGCCAATGCAAGGTGACTGTATGACCACTCTCCCACGTCCAAACTCTGAGGAAATCATAAATGATTCCAGGAATACTTATTATCATGGTGCATGAATAATGGAGCAGGAGTAGTATGGTGGCCTAGAGGTGGAGCTCTTGCCTCACAATCAGGAGGCTGTGAGTTTGATCCTAGGTAGAGGCAAATATTTTTTCTCCCTGGGCATGTTGAGAATATTCTATTAAATATAACTCCTCATTGGTGACAGGAAAGGCATCCGGCCGGTAAGCACTCAGCTCCATTCAGTTGCCCAGGTTGCAGCCCACAAAGGGTTTTGGGGTTGTTCAAAGGAGATGATGATGATGATGAGTAGAGAAAGGGGCCCAAGCTATGACGGTATTTCTCAAGCTCAGCAACTTTAAGACTTGTGGGCTTCATCTCCTGGAATTCCATAGCCCCCTTTCTCTACATATCTTAAAAGTTGCTGATAATGAGAAACATTGAGCTATGGTATAGAAGAAAATCGTGACAACAAACAAAGCACTATGCATGCGAGTAACCCATCCAGCAATGAATGCCATATGCAACATCAGGACTGATGCTAGGATAAATATGTGAAATTGTTCTTCAACGAATATTCTAAATATACGGGGGTTACACTCCATTAAACAGATTGCTTCTCTAAAAATGTAGGGGATTGCTTTATAAATCCTATAACCCAGATCCAAAAAGAAGCAGCTGACCAAGAGCAAACCATGATCTATTTGGACAAGTACAATTTTAGGAAAGCAAAGTACATCCACCACAAAGTGGAATCCAAACAAGTGGGAAGCTTTTTAATGAGACTCACGAACTCTTAATCTAACTGCTTTCCTTTGCCTGCCTGGAATTATGCAAGAGTAATAACTTGGTTCATTCTAAATAACTGGATTGAAGGAAGAAAATGTGAAATAATAGAAGGGCATGAAATAATGGATTTTAACCTACCTCTTTGGCATCCTGAACACTTTGTCATGTCTGTAGGAAGAAAGATAATCATTGGCTTATTAATGTTATGCCAAGCATAGTTCTTTATTGATTTGACCATTTAGCCTTTTGAGCAAGAAAAATGCAAAGTCAAAATTCCATGATGTAACACAGGCAATAAGCCCTAATGGGCAGTATCTATACTTTGATTGTTTATTTCAGGAGTGAAATTTATTCATCTGATTGGTAACTCTGTGTCTTAAATCACCAGTGTTTCTCAAACTGGTATTTGTGGGTTTAAATTGAACGTTTTTAGACCAACAAAAAAGCGAGTGAGTGTTAACGTGGGGAAGGCTAATGTAAGAAATTTTTTATTTTCCTCTGTTAAATTCAAAGTCATGCTAAATAAAAATAAGTGATACATAATTTTCATCATCATATTTATGTTGAATTTCATAAATAATACCTTAGTTAAAGAGTTTATTTAGATTTTCAAACTCATCAAGGCTTTCTTTGGAGATAAAATACTCACTTCCAAATCTTGCTTGACCTTAGAGATTCAATTTCTATGGTGTTGAATTTTGCTGTAGATTTGGAGTTAATTTTAAGAATCTTTTCAAGGATTTTGTTCATATCTTTGAGAGATCAACACTGCTAGGATTCTACCTCTCCTAAGGCAATACTTTATAAGATTTTTCTAATTGAAATTTGATTTGCAGTTGCCCCCAAAGCAGGCCATAGACCACAACATACCTCTGGTGGAGATCAGAAAGAAGGCAAAATATTAACTCTTTTATTGCTCCCCAGGAAAGGGATACAATGCATTCTTTCATAATATTTTTCCTCCTTATGGCCAGCTCAAGAAATGTACAAAGAATATCCAGATTAAGAAGTTTGCACTGCCAAGACCTCTACTCTACCAAGAGCTAGGCATGAATAGAAAGTTCAAAGAATTTGCAAGCTCTACTAGGGCCATACTATTGACATGACTTTTTATGATAAAATGGAAGTGAAATATGATATCCATTAAAATGTAGGCACCTTTTTAGATATCAGGTTTTACTGAATCAGTTGCTTCATCAGTTGATTAATTTATGAATTGAGTGCTCACATTCTGCTTCTGAAATATAAACACAAGTATTTCCATTGAAAGCATGGGGCAGCTTTTCCCAGCTTGGTGCCTTGCAGCTCTTATCATTCTACATCAGTAAGGGAATGTTCTGGCTGCATAGGGTGGGAGTTAAAATCCACCACTTCTCTAGGGCACAAACCATGCCTTTATGGACAATGCTCTTCAACATTGCCCATACTGTTTGAAACAGGAGAGCTTATGGGGAGCAGCAGGATGAATGGATAAGAGGCAATGCAAACATAGCACAACATGCTAGGAAAGAGCCAAGAAGCTAGTGAAAAACTGGATTTACCAGTTTCCTTAATGTTAATAATGCTCAGTAATATTGATGACACAGAAATATTTTAAAATACAAAAAAGATAAATACCAACTTCCCAGCTTGTGATTTTTATCTATTTAAGAAACATCAGCACGCGGCATCCAAAACTGAAGATGTTGAAAATTACTTATTTTCTCAATCTTCCCATCCAATTTATTCAAAAATAAAAGCAGATTGCTCGCCCAATCAGGAGAAAAACCTATATTAACCATATATATCATACAGCATTCTAATAATTAAAATAAATATTCCAGAATTTGTTTCTGCCTCTAAAATTTTATAAAAAATATGATTTTTAAGGACTTTCTCTGGAGTACAAACACAGAAAGAATAAAACTGCAAAACCCACTTGGAAAAGGCAGATGTATTGATTTATGATACATGGAGTTTTAGCGCTAGACTTAGCTCCCAGGGGTGCACTAATGTTTCAAAATAACACAACAAGCAACCCTTAGATTGGCCTGATGCCAGGAAGAGGATCATTAAACTTCAGCTACTAATGTTGCTGTTGGATAAAAATAAAATGTCTGTTGTCATTAGGTATGGTCCAATGAGAAATTAATGAAGGGAAAGTTATTAAATGAGAATAAGGCCAGTCTATAAACCATCTTGTATCCTGAGGGTCTTTTCATACCTTTTAGAGTGTCATACTCATGCTTTGCTATTGAATTTAGTTTGGCTAAGGAGTCATACCCAATCTTAATTTCCAGAGGAAATGGGAACATCTTCATGATATGTACTGGATTGTTTATCATCTATTTGAACAGGTACCAACATCCAAAGTCTCAAAAAATTCAATGGCTACTGTATTATGCAGGTAAAGTAATGCTCTAAAATTAAGCTACTGATGAAGCTACTGATAAAATTGGGATAGACATGGAATGGCTATTTTAAAAAGAAATGCATCATCCATTCCTCCCCAAAAGATCAAAGAGTAAATGAAATATCTGCATACACATATACATATGGCTATTATGATTTCATTAGAATTAATGTAGAGCTTATCATAGTGGGAAGAGAGTGAGCTGGTGATAGGAGTTCCTACTGCTCAGTCCATTGTCCAGTACTACCCATGAATGGACAGCTTCCTCTTCCCTCCCCTTCTTTGACTCTTATCTTCCATGCAGCTATCTACCAGACAGACCTTCAGACTGTCTTGTGTAAGGGAGAACAGATGCCTTCCATATGGCCCATCTGACTCTTATAGAGACATGCTAAGCTGTCAAAATGTGTGGTTCTTACCTGACTGTTACAACATGGTGTTGCACTGGCCGTACATGCTGCTGGTCGTGTGGCCATTGCTTCCATCTATTCTCAGTAGTCTCATGTCGGGGAGTTGATAATGAATCCCCACTGGAGCGATGGGAGCACAAAGTAGCTCGGTCCCCATGTCCTGGCAGAGGGGGCAAGGCATAGCTGCTTCTGGTGGCTTCTTGGTGATTGCAATGATAATACAGGTGAGGCTGGAAGGAGTCTTGAGAGCCAGATGGCACCTGGCCATTGGACCGAGTGGAGATGGGTGCAAGCTTATGACTGGAACTGGGCTGATGGTATCTCACTGTGCTGGGAGAAGCATTGAGCAGACAGTGATGGACTGGGCATCTCCTTCCCCAAGAAATTCCACTGGGGCTTGACTCAGCCTTCCTGATCTCTGGTACATTAAGACAGGCTTGACCAAGCTCTGGATTTGCTTTCTCTCTGCAAGAAAAAAACATTAACTTTGCATTTTTCCTTTCTGTTTCTATCTTTGCCACAAAACATAGCAAAATCAAATAAATGATAGAATACATAATGTAGAACACTTGACATTATTCCTTAAGTAAAAATAAAATTTGTCATGACCTATGTAAACATTGAATGAACAGACTTGAATCTTCCATAATTAGCATAATACCATCAAACTGTGTTCCAATTTCCACCAATATATCTTTTAAACTTGTATTATGCAGGCAGCAGGGCTCCTGACCAAATGCTTTGCTCCTCAAGATAGAATGACTGAAGAATAGGATTTCAGCCTTGGTAGTGCATCTGCCATTTGATTCTACTGTTCCCATCAGTGGTGGAACAGAAGAAAGCAATAATACTCTAGCATCCAGATGGGAAGAGAAGAGATGGAGTAATGAAGAAGCAAGTCCTGTTGCCCTGCTCAAGCCAACTTTATTGCGACTTCTAGAAAAATCTGCAGGCTTCTCCCATCTTAAGAGAAAATAAAAATAATTAGCAAATTTTATCATTCACAAACCTATGTTCTCAATGCTTCAAAATCTTAGGATTGTGAGTCCAGAGAAACAGATGAGTCCAATGAGCTCAGTTTATAGATTTTTTCAAGTAGCCACACCAAAAACATTTATTTTACTCCTGTAATTTCTTTACACTGGAAGAAGAAATGAACATGCAATAAGGTTAACCAATATCTTTTATACTTAGTCACTTTGAGCTCCTAGAAGGAAAGCATGATAGTGCTAGTGATAATCAGTCCAAGGATCATTAACTAAAATAAAACATTTTCTGAAGAAAGATGATCTATGAGGGCTGAATGAAAACCTCCAATATTATATGTGCCAACAGATGGCAGCACTGATGTGCTGACAACAGATCTGAAGTGTTCTTTAGCACCTGTTTTTTTCACTCTAGTTGGTAGGAAGTTGCTGTAAGAAAGTTTGTGCTGCTGTTGTTTTTGAAACAGAAATTTACAGCATGTACTTATCAGTGCACTTTAAGCAATGCAACATGATTGATTCAGGTTGATTATGGTCATGACTTTATTGATGTGAGTCCTGTGCATTGCTTTAAAAAAAATAATAACAAAGACAGCAAAGTGGAAGAGCTGATTTGTGTGATCAAGAACAAAGTGGATAACCCATGACAACAGCCAATAATTTCACATGAGACATAATGATGAACTAATTAACTGGCAATAGGTGGAGTGTTCAAAAGGAAATTACTGACAATTGCATTTCACTGGAATGTGTGCATTACGTTATTGACATTTTTAAATATTAGAGGAAACATGCCTGATGGGTTCCTCACATATAATGGCAGAAATGAAAGCTTTGAGAATTGAAATTTGCATCAGCACCAAAGAAATATGGAAGTTATTTTTTCTATATTTTTCTTTTCCATTTCCTTGTTTGTACCCATAATTTTGTTTTTTTCCTGCTTGTCCTCTTTTTCTTTTTAATTGTTTTTATTTGTTCTTATTTGTAAAAAAGTGTTTTATACTTTTGTTGAAATTTAATAAAGTTGTAAAAATAGAGTTGACATTTGCCAGCAATTGTTTTGTAGTGCTACTACAACTAAAGAGAGGGATTTGTTCACAGCATCTTGACAGCTGATTAGTCCTTGAAATATCATCACAAAGCTTCATCTACAGGCAAAATAATAATAATAATTCAAAACCTAGGCTTGGCAAGAAAATAAGGATTACAGATTTATTGGGATGCAGCTGATATTATTCACATGGATTTCCTGGAACCTAACACTACTATCAATTCAGAACATGAGATTGCAACACATAAATCTTTGAAATATTGATTACGCAGAGTTTGCAAACACAAGAATGGGATTTTTACTAACAATACCAGGTTCATATTTCACAACCCACCTAAGAAGTAATTGCATAGTTGGATCTCACCATCTTACCTCATCCACCATTCAGTCCAGACTTGTCATGCAACTTTACCTTTTCCCTAAATTGAAAGAATGCCTTCATGGCATCTGTTTGACTTAAATACAGAGGCAGAAAGGACTGTCAGAGCTAAGTTGAAAAGACACATTTCATGATGGTTTTAAACAATTTTCCATTGCTGGCATGTAAATAATAGTGTTGTGTGGAGAAGTAAATAATAGAGTTATAACTGAACTCATTTTAAGGATTGCTTTCCTGTTTCATTTATTTAAGCTAACATGGAGGTGGAGACAATACTTTTTATTCGATTCTTGTAGATCAATATGTTTATTCCTATTACACATAAATGCCTTCAACCCATCTTTCATTTGCTGGTTGATATCACACATCCTTTCTCTTCTTCTCATGATCTACACCTGGTGGCTGATGCCATTTTGTATATAGGGTCAATGCATTGATAAGATGGATCAATGCATTGATGCATAGATTTTTTTTAAAAAAAAAATACTCTTTGGAATCTTATCATGATCTCATATTACACTCAACTTCATGTTTTTAAGCTAAAGATAGGGGCAGACCAATTAGCCAGACAGGGAAAAATACTAAAAAGCTTTGACACTTTATAGGGCTTATTTCCGAGCAAATAGTTGGCCAATGATGTTCTTATACCTTAAGGGAAATTGCAAACCCATTTTTAAATTGCACACTAAAAGTGCACACATTTTCTTTTTAGTTTGTAAATTAGTAATGCCATTAGGACTAATTTGTCAGAGGCAATCTATATATTCTTTCCTTTGGGTGTCACTTTTAGGATGACTTTTTAACAGAGGTGGGCTACTATGGCCCCTTTATGACTTGTGGACTTCAACTCCCAAAATTCCTGAGCTAGCATGGCTAGAATTCTGGGAGTTGAAGTCCATAATTCATAAAAGGCCCATAGTTGCCCACCTCTGATTTTTAACATAGTCATTTGGTCCATTCAACCAAGGAAAACAACGGCCTCCATTACCCCTTCAGATTGTCGTATTTAAGGTAATTCATTGATTTATGCATAATGATCTATCACAATGTGCAACAAAAAGAAAAGATCTTAATGGATAGTGAAGTCTTCCATTATTATAGCTCTGTAATAATAATGTTGATGCTGTAGTGCGAGCTGAAATATTCCCCCAATCATAGCATAGAGACACCAGCAGCAGCAGCTTTCAAATGTTGGTCTCCCAGCTTCGTTTGCCTTGCCCAGCTGGTTGCGACCATGAAACAAAGAAGAGAATCAACAAAGCAGACAACACAGAAGAAAAAAGGGAGGACAACAACTCGACTTTGGCAATGCAGCTGCTTGGCTGCTTTTCTTGATTTGTCTCCCCTATAATTTTCATTAGCAGAAAATCTCTCTGTTTGTACCAGAAACTAAAAATATTCTGAGAAGCAAAATAAGGAAAAAGCAAATAGTACGGAATGGGGAGAGGTGCATAATGCACCCTCTTCTCCTTCTTTTCCCCCTCCTTCTCTTCCTCCTCCTCCTCATTTTTAGCCATTGTCTATCCACTGCAGGATGAAGGCCTGTTTTGCATTTTTCCAACCAACGCGGTCCTGAGCTTTCTTTTACCAACTGGGCCTGCAATACTTGCTGATGTCGTTGCTCCGTCTTGTTTTAAGTCTTTTTTGTAGATGCTTTTTATCAAGTGGGATCCATTTTATGACTGCCTTGATCCACCTGCCATCAGTTCTTCTTGCTACGTGACCAGCCCATTTCCATTTCAATTCTTTTGCTCTCTTGATGATGTTGTATATTTAAAACATAAAACAAACAGCAAGAGTTGCAGAACTGCTATGGAAATAATATGATGTTTGTTCTTTTACCCCAATTCAAGTTCAGGATATGCCAATAGCCATAGTTGGCTATTATAGTTCTGCTTGGCATTCATACAATATATAAAATATTGAAAGAGTTCAAAATCTGATAAACTATGTAATACGACCCCCCACCCCTCCCAGATAAACTTTTTGTCTGTATTCTGTTGAGCTTTTCTCTCCATTTTAATCAATCTCCCAATATCTGATAAATGGCCAGTGCAGGATTTCCTTTGAAGGTTTTAGGAGCTCATTCAAAAGCTAATACACTGGAACAAGAATGCCTGAAACCAAATGAGAAGCAATGGTAATTTTTCAATGTACTCCTTTAAGTATTCCCGCTGATTCAAACCTGCAGGCTCTCATAGTATGAATTAATTGAAATTTCTGAACAGTATTTAAAGACGGATCAAACATTCTGTGGTTGTCAAACCTAGGCATTGTTCATGCTTACTCCATGGCAGTTAATTCATAATTTGCTAAGAATAGTTGTTGCTGCTGCATCAATCTGTCAATGAAAGGAACTTTTTTTTTTTTTTTTAAATAAGTTTTATTTTCAAAACACACAATACATAAATACACATAAACACAAAACATAAAAAC
>BHEV01010209.1:0-18109 GCA_004319985.1 Emydocephalus ijimae | reverse complement strand
CTTTAACGGTTACATGTGATGCATCACCATTTGGAGTGGGTGCCATTTTGAGCCACGTTTTACCAAACGGAAGTGAAGCCCGTGTTGCCTATTTTTCAAAAACGCTATCAAAAGCAGAACGCAATTGCAGTCAAATCAATAAGGAAGCTCTTGCTATTGTATCTGCTGTTAAATGATTTCATGAATATATTTATGGGCAAGCTTTCACTATAATAACTGACCACAAACCTTTGCTGGGAATAATAGTGGGAGATAAACCAATCCCTTATATATTATCTCCCAGAATGACTCCCTGGTCAGAATTCTTGGCTGCCTATAATTGCAACACTGCCCGGGGAAAGCCATTCCCCACGCTGACTCATTGAGCCGTGCACCACTTCCAGAAACCGTTGACGACCCTGCTCCGACCATCACAACACTGCAGATTGAGACACACCAAAAACCGCCGTTGACAGCTCGCGATATCGTGATTGAAACTAAACGCGATCCCATTTTAGCACGTGTCCTCAGCTGGGTAGAGCGTGGATGTCCATTGGACCAAATCCCTGACAACTACATTCGCTTCATAAGTCGACAGACGGAACTGTTTTCCCAGAGAGGCTGCATCATTTGGGGTGATAGAGTCGTTGTCCCAGAGCGGTTACAGCAAGTGATACTGAGAACCTTGCACAATGGCCACCCCAGCATTGTGCGCATGAAAGCACTCGCACGAAGCTATGTGTGGTGGCCGGGCATAGACAAGCAGATCGAAGCCTGGGTAAAGACTTGTCACAAATGCCAGGAAGTCAACAATGCCCCACCGAAAGCAACCCCAACAGAATGGGAAACACCCAGGGGACCATGGTCCCATATTCATCTGGACTTTGCGGGACCTACGAATGGACACACATTTTTGTTAACAGTGGATGCCTACTCGAACTGGCTCGAAATCCATGAGATGAAAAATACAACAACTGAATCAGTCATCAGGAAATTGGACAGATTATTTGCAACACACGGACTACCGGACGTTCTGGTATCCGACAACGGACCCCAATTTACCGCACTTTCTTTTGAACAGTATCTGGCAAACCTCAGTATTCGCCATGCGCTAACTTCACCAGCGCATCCTGCGGCCAATGGAAGGGCCGAGCGCATGGTACAATTTGTAAAAAGAACTCTACATAAAATGGACTATGGCGATATCGAAGACAAGATTAACCAGATACTCCTTTTGCAGCACATCACTCCACACAGTGTCACCAACAAAACTCCCGCTGAGTTATTGATGAGACAAAAACTCCGCTCCCACCTGGACAGACTACACCCATCGTATGAACCTGAAAAACCACTTGGATCCAGCGGGAAATGCCGTAANAGGCAACTGTAATCCAAGTAACCAGACCCAGATCGTACTGAGTGAAATGTCACGACGATAGAATATGGAAGCGCCATATTGATCAGCTGCGTTCAAGGCTGCAGTCTGGGGTCTGTGATTCCAGTGATTTCCAAACTGAGGGGGAAGGAGACACCGAGGAGGCTGAGTTTGAAACGGCGGAAAGCACAAGCGGAAGAAATGACTGCTCAGACACAACATGTGAAGAAGGATCGGGGACGGGGTAAACTCACCTCAAAGGGATACCGAGGACATTAGTGGTAACAGAAGTTTAGATACAGAACCAGAGGCACCCTGTTCACCAGATAACGTCCTACCCCAACAAGACTCAAGACAAATACCGGGAGGACAACGTAAATCAAATAGACAATCAAAACAACCTGCCTACCTCAAAGACTACGTTACCGCACCCCTTAAATGGAACCCAGGGGGGAGGGGTGTTGTGAATTAATAAAAGTGCTTGAATAAAGATTGTTGAAACCTTAAAGTAAAGTGCAGGGTTCTGCCCCTGCACTTCTGATTGGCCGATAATAGCGATATCGGATTGGTCCGTTCAGGAGAATCTGATTGGCTATTAATGAGCCTTTCTCATTGGTTAAAAGAGTTAACGTTCCTGTGTTTTCATTGGCTAAATACCCAAGAGCTTGCCAATATAAAGGGGGCTGTTGTGGCCGTTTAGAGATCTGTTGCACCATGTTAACTAAAGAGTTGAAGTTCACTGTTCACGTCTCCACTTCTTGCGCCACGCACAGAACATAACAAAAAGTATCTACTTTCCCAAAGTGGCTGATTGAGGCACTCTCATCTCAATTTTCTTCCATCTCAGGTCCCAACAGTGCATCTCCACAGAGCCTAGGCCCTCCTTAAAATCAACCTGTGTGGCATACAGCTAGCCCTGAACACACTGTGTGTTATATCTGGGACTTGTTTTTTTAAATGAAAATGTTTTCAATCATGCCAGCCTTTCTGTTCATGAAATTCTATGTTTATTAACCCCCATTACAATCTTAATAGCCCTGATCTAATCAGTGGCAGATGTTGAACTTAAACACTGGACTTTTAGAGTTGTGAGGTCCCTGGTGCTCTCTGAGCTTGTTGGGTTTTCTTGCAGAGTTTCGTTACCAAACTAGGTGACGTGATCAGTACAATCCGGTAATGAAATGTCTGCAAGAAAACCAACAAGCTCAGTGTTATGGATTAAACCATCGCAGCGATACAACCGAAACAGCTTCGTCTTACAACAGGCTTATAATCCTGCAAATCTCATTGGTCCGTGAATAGCGAGTCGTGATTGGTCAGGTTTGGCCAGTCTGATTGGCTGTTAACGGAAACCCCTGATTGGACGCTTGTGGAAGTGATAGACTCAGTTCATTGGTTGTTTAACGGCAGCAAGCTCTATAAAAGAGCTACTGCTGCCCAGGTTTACAGCTCCGTTCTTTCTTGTTAAATAAAGAATTGAAGTCACAGACCGATGTCTCATCTCCGTTCTTACGCCCATGCCCAGGACTTAACACTAGCGACGAGGATGGGATGTGGAGACGATAGAGCCGCCTAGAACATATCAGACAAAGACAGAGCATGTGGCGAAAGAGCGCACGCAACAGACGGCAAGATGACTAGTGGCGCCATACCACCCGCTCCATTCGACCCAGCAACCGAAGACTGGGACTCGTATATAGACCGCTTTCAGATGTTCCTGGAGACCAACAACTTAAAAGATGCGACGTCTGGCAAGAAACGAGCGGTGTTTCTGACTCATTGTGGCCCTGCTGTTTTCAAAATGGCTAAAGCATTAGCAAAACCAGCGGAAGTGAAGACCATGGACTGGGACACCCTTGCTCCAATCCTCAGGGCCCATTACGCACCCGCAGTAACTACACTGATAAGAAGACATGAATTTTACCAGAGGGACCAACGGAAGGACGAGAGCATTGGTAATTTTGTAGCTGACCTCCGGAACTTAGGAGGCCTTTGTGGTTTTGCAAATTTAGAGGAAGCCCTTAGAGACCGAATAGTTCTGGGATTAAATGCACCACACGTGCAGAGTAAGCTGAAGGCAAAAGGCGACATCAGCCTTACAGATGTCATCGCCGACGCTACTGCAGCAGAAGCAACCAGGAAGTCAGCCGCTCGAATGCGCCGAGCGAATGCACCGCTTCGCCAACTCACCAACGAAGTCCCACTCGCCACTGAGAAGCATGCTACCACTCCCACCACGAAAACCTCGAGTCATCCTCAGATAGTGATGAAGAGAAGGTCAACTGGCTCCGCTCGGAACGAGAGCAAAGGAACCAGCGACGTCTGCGCCAATGTGCGGGTTGTGGGGCAAACCACCCACGATCGGACTGCAAATTCCTCAACGCGCTCTGCCGTAACTGCGGAAAAAAAGGCCATATCGCAAAGGTCTGCAGAAGCAGACAAGAGTCCAGTCCCAGCCGAAAGGAGAACAACCTCCGTTGGGAGATAGGCAAAACTCCTGACAACCAGGACCATCTGAACCACCAATGGAACAACCACTACTACTACAGAAACCAAGCACCTGCCTTTTCAACGAGATGAGAAGAGGCCCACCAAACCATTATCATCGGGCACGCTTCATCGCTCGATGCAAGGAAGATACGCATGAAGGTTATTATTGAGAATCGACCATTTGTGATGGAAGTTGATTCGGCATCGTCCCTGTCGATGGTATCCTGGAAAACCCTCAAACAACTGATCCCTGCCATTTCCCGCCAGGACCTCAGCACGCAGCGAATCATCGTGAAAGACTATCAGGGAAACAGAATCCCAGTTGTCGGTTCCAGCAACATCCAAGTATCATTCAAGGACCGCACAGCAACGCTTCCCCTAACTGTCATTGACCGTGACCGACCCAGCTTGTTAGGGCTCGCCCCACTCGGTGGTTCGCCCCACTCGGAATTGAACTAGCCAGCATACACCATACCAGAAATGACGACTGGGAAGAGACTCTCATCCAGGAATTCCAGGACGTGTTCACAGGAACATTAGGCAAGGACAAGGGGACCCCTATATCGTTTAATCTCAGCCCCGATGTAGCTCCCATTTGGCTTAAACCCAGTCGAGTACCTTTTGCCTTAAAACCTAAAATCGACAAGCAGCTAGATAAACTGATAGCCCAGGGCGTATTGGAACCGATTGACCACGCCCGTTGGGAAACCCCGATAGTAACGCCCATGAAGCCAGATGGTTTGTTCAGAATTTGCAGGGACTATCAGGCCACCCTAAATCATGCTCTTCAACAGAGCGCTTATCCAGTACCAGTGGTTCAACACCTTCTTCATTCCCTGGGTGGTGGAAAAATATTTGCGAAATTGGACTTAGCTCAGACATACCAGCAACTCCCTGTGGACGCAGCAACTGCAGAAGCCCAAACAATACTTACACATAGAGGCGCTTTTAAGTGCAATAGACTCCAATTCGGAGTAAGCGTGGCGCCTGGCATTTTCCAAAGTTTAATGGAGAAACAAGGCATAAAAGGCATCATGCCTTATTTTGACGATGTCCTAATAGCTGCCCCACTAAAGAAGTATTAGTACAACAGCTCAGAAAAGTTCTGCAGAAATTCAAAGATGCGGGTCTTAAGGTAAAATGAGACAAGTGCNGGAATCCACCCCACCGAAAAAAAACTAACTGCAATAAAAAAAGCCCCAAGACCTAGGAATAAGACAGACCTTCAAGCCTTCCTGGGACTCATTAACTTTTATAAAAATTTCTTGCCCCAGAAGGCAACCGTAGCCGAACCCCTACATAGACTCCTCGATAAAAAGGCTCCTTGGGTTTGGGGATGGCGTGAAGAGATAGAGTTCAAAGAGATAAAAGACCTTTTAACCTCCGATGCCGTATTAATGCAGTACAATGAAACTCTCCCTTTGACGGTTACCTGTGATGCCTCACCATTTGGAGTAGGAGCCATCCTAAGCCATGTCCTCCCAAATGGAAATGAGGCACCCATTGCGTTCTTTTCGAGAACTTTGTCTAAAACCGAAAGGAACTATAGTCAACTTGATAAAGAGGCCCTCGCTATTGTATCCGCAATTAAATACTTCCATCAATATGTATATGGGAGACCCTTTACCATAATTACAGACCACAAGCCGCTTNACGCTGACGCTTTGAGCCACTCGCCACTACCAGACATTATAGAGGACCCTGCTCCAACCGTAACCGTACTACAAATAGAAACCCTCAAATCGCCGCCATTAACCGCTCGAGACATAGCATTAGAGACAAAAAAGGACCCTGTTTTGGCACGAGTCCTCAGCTGGGTAGAACGCGGTTGGCTGATCAGTGAAACCGATGACACGTTCAAGCCATTTAAAAATCGTCAAACGGAACTGTTCTTCCAGAAGGGTTGAATAGTATGGGGAAATNCCTGGCAGATCGGGGCATCTGCCATGCTTTAACATCGCCAGCTCACCCTGCAGCCAATGGTAGGGCTGAGCGAATGGTTCAATTTGTGAAACAGACCCTGCATAAAATGGACCACGGTGACATTGACGATAAAATAAATCGAATGCTTTTCATCCAACACATAACCCCAAACAGCACCACGAACAAAACCCCAGCAGAACTCCTGATGGGCCGGAAACTTCGCTCACATCTTGATCGCCTCCACCCAAACTACACGCCAAAACAACCCCCAGGATCCAGCAGTAAGTGTCGGGCGTTCCAGGAAGGTGACCTCGTGTTTGCGAAAAACTTCTCAGGCGACCCATTGTGGGTCCCCGCTACCATAACGCAACTTACGGGACCCCGATCCTATCATCTACAAATGGCAGACGGTAAGATGTGGAAACGTCACATAGACCAACTCCATTCCCGATTAGCGCTGGAACCTCCAGCTGGGGGGGAAGGAACATGGAGGAGGACGAAGAAGAAATCGAAACCCAACAGCCCAGGGGATACTCACCATCCATGGGAGAACCAGACCAGGGAGTGGCCTCGCCACGTGACAACACTGTGACGGAGGCGGATCCAGGGAACCCAGAAGACAGCGCCGACGAGGGCAACCCGGAACTACAGTCTTCACTATCCAGCCCAGCGGACAGCCCACCGGAGCCAGAGCCAGAACCAGAACCAGAACGGAACCCGGTGGAACAGCGCAGGTCAAGCAGACAGGTGAAGCGGCCTGCCTATATGCAAGAATATGTCACCCCGCCCCTCAGACGGAACCAAGGGGGGAGGGGTGTTATGGATTAAACCATCGCAGCGATACAACCAAAACAGCTTCGTCTTACAACAGGCTTATAATCCTGCAAATCTCATTGGTCCGTGAATAGCGAGTCGTGATTGGTCAGGTTTGGCCAGTCTGATTGGCTGTTAACGGAAACCCCTGATTGGACGCTTGTGGAAGTGATAGACTCAGTTCATTGGTTGTTTAACGGCAGCAAGCTCTATAAAAGAGCTACTGCTGCCCAGGTTTACAGCTCCGTTCTTTCTTGTTAAATAAAGAGTTGAAGTCACAGACCAATGTCTCGTCTCTGTTTTTACGCCCATGCCCAGGACTTAACACTCAGAGAGCACCAAGGATCCCAGAGTCCAATCCTGAGCTGCAAATACCAATTTCAGAGTTATTGAGCCAGAATCAAACATACCCCAGAAAGTGGTAGATGAAATGTGCTAAACATATCTTCCACTTAGAGGAAAGAAATTTGAAAATGATACAGATTTTATTTATTGTCCTAGAATCCAGAAAAGGATAAGAGAAAAAGAAAAGAGAAGGATGGAAATCAAAATCTTAGTATTTTATTTTATATTTTATTTTATTTTCTACTTATTTTATTTTTATTTTATTTCATTATGGCAATTCAGGATGATGGATGTCCCTAATAGTTCTTCCTCTTATTTTCCACACACAACAACCCTGTGAGGTGATTTGGGCTGAGAAAGAATGACTGGCCCAAAGTCACCCAGCTGGCTTTCATGGCTAAGGCAGGACTAAAACTCACAGTCTCCTGGTTTCTAGCCTGGTGTCTTCATCACTAGATCAAACTGGCTCCAATGGTGGGATTCAACATTTTTACTACTGGTTCTGTGGGCATGGCTTGGTGGGCATGACAGGGGAAGGATACTGCAAAATCTCCATTCCTACCCCACTCCTGAGGGAAAGTTACTGCAAAATACCATTCTTTACTCACCCCCTGACCTGCTTTCCAGCTCCATTCTCCTGGGCAGGACAACAAAAGAAGACCCAGCCAATCAGCTGGGAGTCAGGAGGCAGAGAATAGATGGGGGCGGGGCCAGTCAGAGGTGGTATTTGCCGGTTCTCCAAACTACTCAAAATTTCAGCTACCATTTCTCCAGAACTGGTCAGAACCTGCTGAATACCATCTCTGACTGGTTCTCTTAGTTTTTTATTATTATTAATATTTATTTTATGTATATAACATTGTCATTATCAGGAATAATTAAATCAGACACAAATCTTAATTTGCTTCAGCTCAGCAAATTATATTACATTATTTTCACCTGTGTGGGTTAAAAAAATCCTCAGCAAAAAACAAAACAAAACGGGAGTCTGCTTCAAAACAATGCACAATATTAATTATGCACAGTTTATACAAAAATGCTTGGTTGGTCACATTTCCTGTATTCTTTCAATATACATTTGCAGAGTTAAAGTGAGATAGAGAGAAACCAGGTGAAAAGTATGAGATATAGGGGACTGGGAACAATAGACTAAATTATTATTATTTTTAAAATGTTACCAAAAATTTAAATAACAAAAATAAAAGACAATGCGAAAGGAGACAGGCAGAAAGAAAGAAATGCAAGGTCAAAGAAAAAGCAAAACAAGAAAGAAAAAGATAAAAGAAAAAGATAAAAGAAATATTTAAAGAACTAACTTCTGATCTTCATCACAATAAGTAGAAACAAATTTTGCGATTTTTTTCACCCCCTTATGGTTGCATAAAAGTGTCTCTTATTTCCATAACCCATCCCTTATTCATAAGTAAATCTGTAAATCATCAAGATTTTAGTCCTGGTGCCAATAAAAAGTCCATAAAGCATTATAAAGCATCCAAAGCTTTATAGAAACATGTCTTGTTTTAACCTTAGCCAAACATACCAGCTTTGTATTCCTTCCTTTTGTGTCTATCAATCTTGATCTTTCTTTCAGATGTTGTCATAGGATTTAGTCTCTTTTCAAAAAAATTTTTCCCCATCTGAGGAAAGGCATCCTCAAAGCTTTTTAAAAACAATATGGAGTCATTATCCAGATCATTCTCTTGGATTATCATTTGCATTTCCACTTTAACTGTCAATTCTGGATTGGGTAAGGTTT
Organism: Emydocephalus ijimae; assembly: GCA_004319985.1. NCBI lineage: Eukaryota > Metazoa > Chordata > Lepidosauria > Squamata > Elapidae > Emydocephalus > Emydocephalus ijimae. Next base: position 9,428 of record BHEV01010209.1, on the reverse strand, counting down.
GTTTCAACTTTTTATCCTATAGATCTTCTGTTATATTCTTCAGATCTGTCATTTCTTCTTACCTTTTGGATATAATCTATCCATAGAAAGGGATATCACTGCTGGTCTTGTAGCTGCTATTTTCTGATCCCATTCTTCAAAGCTTTCCTGAAATAATTTATGTGTCATACTGTTTTCAGTCACTTTGTCCCAATGCTAACCAAAAACAAAAGTAAGCCTTTCTTTCTTTTTACTTTTTTGCTTGGAATTCTTAGTCCCCACCAGTGTCCAATTTCTGAAATAATAAAGTCTTGATTTCTACTATGATTTAAGGTAGACTAAATAATTTAGTTCCCATTAGGTGCTATTTTTAATATATATAATTATTTCCAAAATCATATTGCAATGGTCCAATTTTGCCTGGTTTCTTAATTCATTTGTAACTTTCTTAAGTTAAAGTCTTATTTAGCATTTTTGTTTCAAATTATTTAAATTCTAATGCTTATAGTGATTGGTTTTTTTTAAATTCTGGAATGAAGGTAAATTCACCAGGTGCTTTGCAAACTTGTCATATTGAAGATCTTTATTAACCTTAATATAATTAAATTATTGATTTCCTAAAGTGATTAGAAAGTGAGTTTAATAAACCCAGTGTTTTTTAAAAGGGTCTACTGTGGTTTATAGCTTGATCTCTTTGTCACCTAGCACGCAAACTTGTGAGACCATCACTGCCTATGGTCTCCTTGCAAGATACAGATGTCCAGAATTCAAGTAGATGGTCTCTTGTCTTCTCCTTTTCTGGAGAGTTACTGTGGGATTGATCTTCTCGGTGGTCCTTTGGTCATGGTCAGGACATTGTCTTTGCTCATTTGGAGACTTGTTAGTTCACCATTCCTCATTTGGAAGTCAGAGCAATAAACTGAATTAGAGAAATAAGCAGGCGGAGATGAGTTTTGCAGGACCTATCTCAAATTTTCTCGTGGGAAATGCCTTTCTACAACAACCTTCCCCAATCTGGATTATTCCAGAAGTGTATCTCACAACTTTTCTTTTTTTACTCCTGTCTCTTTGGTCTTGCAAACTGAAGATAATAAATCTTGAAGTTCAAGATCAACTTCACCTCTAGGGCATAGAAGACTAATCCCCTTAGGAAATTTGGCTATGCAGCAAATTCTTCAGTTTTTCATCAGCAAAAATCTTCATGTTTTTTACAAGGCCAATAATCAAGAATCCCACTTCTTATTACAAAGCCACTTTCTATCAGCTGCACATTACTTATATAAAGGGAAAGGTTTCCCTGTCAGTTGTGTCCTATTGTAGGGCAAGGTGCTCATCTCCATTTCTTGTGGCGAGAGAGACACTGCTGTCCAAAGACAATTTCCATGCTCACGTGGCCAGCATCGCTATACCCCAAAGGCACATGGAATGCTGATACCTTCCCACTGCAGTGGTATCTATCAATCTACTCACATTTCCATGCTTTTGAACTGCTAGGTTGGCAGGAGCTGACACAAGGAACAGGCGCTCACCCTGTTTTGTGGCGCTTGGGTCTCGAACCCGGGCTGTCCGCTCTCCAGTGGACAAGCTCAGCATCTTTAACCAGAGCCCTCACGCTATAAGTGGACTTATGTACACTTTGACAATTGCCGTCTACCAATTTAAAAGTCAGAATGAGTTAATATTTTTTTTAAAAAAATCTAGACTGACACTGTTAGTATATGAATAAGCTATCTGCAAGTTAAAACCCAGCCATCTGGAGAACTCTATTTCTAAATTTAAAAAAATTATTGGGGTCATAAGTTATTTTGGTTCAAAATCCAGTCATGTTCCTTTCTCCCAGGACAGAAGATAACCATACTGTGAAGGCAAAAAGCTACCAAGATACAAACAACAAATTTCTATGCTAGTCTCATAAATGACCCTTTTTGGCCTCCACAATATTATTTCTATTTCCTTTTCACTTTCCGATTCCTCTTCTTTTGGCAAGTTGCAAGTCTAGTTACAACCAAAGCTCCCTTTGCTATCTTTGTCTAAGGGCAAAATAGAGAAAATGGGTTCTGTTTTTTCCCCCCTCTCTCCTTGCTGTTCAGGCTTTAATTTATGTTTAATAACAACATTGAACCTGTGACAGACACACACACTTGCCCACGTACAAAAGCTAAAAGAGGAGCGAGAGCGCTGGCTGTTTTGTCTCCAAGTGATGCGTGCGTGGGTGTGTTAAACAATTTCATGGACATCTGTCACACACAGTTAACTTTGCATTGCTGCATTTTAAATTGTGGGCCCCGGCTTGGCCAGCAATGATAAAGTAGCTTGCAGTTTTCAAAAAGCCACTGGAAAACAGAGCATGAATCATAAAACACTACTGTGTAGCAATATCCAAGTTCATTCAAGGCAATGAAACCTTGCAGAGGGGTTTTATTCCCGGCTAATTATGTGGAAACGTCTAAGACAATAAAGCATCTGCTGGTCTTTCTTCGCCATTTCAATTTTTCTCAATCTTGTGACAGGGGAAAGCATTGTCCTTTTCCCAGGGTAGTTGCTGTGAAGAGCAGTCGAAGTAAGGGTCAGGCGAGAGCAAATAGATGAATTTATAACTCTCTTTTTATTTATCCCTTTTCTATTGTTGATCTGGAGACTTTTCCTATAGGGCAATGTTTCCAGAATTCTATTCACCCTCTGCTCTGCCTGAATACCTTCTTCTTCTTCTTTTTAATGCCACCCAAACTGCCAACTCAATCCCTTCCTTTCTGATTGTTTTTTTTTTTTAACATTTCCACACTCTCTCCTAAATTTTTGATTGAATCTGAAGGGCGCTGACAGAGAGGTGTGGAAGATAGGTTTGCATGCTGAAAACAAAACTTTAAAGAAAAACTATGGTACGGAATTATGTAGAGGCCTCTCCGCATAACTAGCGGGAGAATCAAACTCTTGTTCACTCTATTTGTATGGTAGCAATAATTTCCCCCAAAGTTGTAGGTCAGCTATTAACTTTTCTATCCCCATTATCAATTCTGGTCTGCTGCATGGTTCTTAACATACTGTGAACTGTTTGCCTACTCTGCTCATTGACAAAGAAAGGAACTGTACAAAGAAATGAATATGTTAACTCCATGGGAAGGAAGCACCAGAACTGGTGCACCAGAGGAAGCACAAGAACTGCTTAGATTGTACTTGGAAATTGAAACAATATATGGGAAGTAAGCAATGGCAAACCAGTGTTGTACTATGGCAAAGAAAGCTTGGTGACTGTGCTTCAAATAATTTAACAACCAGTTCTCTGCCCGGTTGCTGGGTGGGCGTGGATATGGTCGGTGTTGTGAATGAATAAATGTGTTTAATAAAGATTATTGAGAGCTTGAAGTAAAGTGCAGGGTTCTGGCCCTGCACTTCTGATTGGCTGATAATAGCAACATTGGATTGGTTCATTCAGGAGAATCTGATTGGCTATTAACGAGCCTCTCCTATTGGTTAACGGAGCTAGCGCTCCCTGTGTTTTCATTGGTTAAATACTTAAGAGTTTGCCTATATAAAGGGGGCCGTTTCAGCCATGGGGCTGAGCTGTCACACCATGTTAATAAAGAGTTTTGAAGTTCACCGTTTCACCGGCTCGTCTCCATTCTTCGCGCCCATGCTCAAAACTTAACAGTCGCTGTGGCCTAGTCAGCCTCCTGCACCATCCTGGGAGCGAAAACAGGCTGTGGAGGGCCCTGTTTTCCACCTCCCTGGGCTCCACGTGCCCCCTGCACTTACCTGGGATCCAAAATGGGCTCTGTGTGGATTCCTGGAAAGGGTGGGGCCAGCCAGTTGTTGAAACTACCAGTTGACCAAACTGGACATAGAATTAACATCCAGTTCACCCGAACCAGCGCGAACCTGCTGAAGTCCATCCCGACTGTGTCCATCAAGTTAGGAACCATCAAACTTCAGTTCAAGGGACTGATGCCGAAATCATACTGTAAACTTTTTGAGATAGTCCAGGCAAGAAGCACCACAATGAATACTAGCTCTCTCTTTATTGTAAGGTTACATTAATAGGATCTTGAAAGTCTGAAAGACCTCTCCTTTACTTCCCAGAAAACTGGGGAAGGTCCCTTCTGAGTCACTTCCCACAGACCTTTTCTTTCTGCAAGTTGAGATAACTTTTGCATGATGGCTATGAAGTCTGCAGTTCTTCCTCCTGTCCCTTAAGATTATTCTGACATGCCCTTACACATCAAGATGAAGGTTTCCCTATCATCATAGGGCAGGGTACTCATCTTCCTTTGTTATCCGAGGGAGCCAAGTATTCTCTGAAGACATTACCATGGTCATGTGGCCAGCATGTCTATGAGCCAAAGGCACATGGAATGCTGCTATTTTCCCACCAAAGTGGTACCTAGTTATCTACTCACACTTACATGCAGATACAGATTACAGATTAACAGAGTTGGAAGGGACCTTATAAGTCATCTAGTCCAACCTCCTGCCCAAGCAGACCCTAAACCATTTCTGACAGATGGCAGGCCAGTCTCTTCTTGAAAGCTTCCTGTGATGAAGCTCCCACAAATTCTGAAGGCAACTTCTGTTCCACTGGTTGATTGTTCTCACTGTCAGAAAGTTTCTCCTTATTTCCAGGTTGAATCTCTTCTTGTTCACTTTCCATCCATGTCTCCTTGTCTGGCCTTCAGGTGCCTTGGAAAATAGCTTGACCCCTTCCTCTCTGTGGCAGCTCCTCAAATATTGGAAGACTGCTATCATGTCTCCCCTGGTCCTTCTCTTCACTAGACTAATCATGCCTAGTTCCTGCAACCTAACCACTTAAGTTGGCAGGAACTAGGGCAAGAATGGGAGCTCACCTTGTCGCATGGCACTCAGATCTCAAACCTGTGCTTTCAGCTTTCCAGCTACCAAGTTCAGCATCTTTAACCACTAAAACATTGCACTCCCTTGCTGTTACACATACCCATCTCAAATTTGGAAGAACTGTTTTTCCACGTTTTACCAAACCAGCATTCATCTGATTGTACATTAGAAGTAGAATGGATTCCAATAAGGGAAGAGTAGAAGATATTTAAAACTGCCATTGGGAAAAATCTTCTGCATCCTTTCTTTTGACAGCTGTCAGACTCAGCAGTTGTTGACACAGTAAGAAATAACAAATTCTACCACTGCAGGAGAAGAGACAGGCAACACCTGAAGATAACATGTTTAAAATTAAAATCCCAAATTTATCAGAAAATAGCCTGTCTATCCAATTTAAACAAATGCTATTTAAGAAGGTGTGATGGCGCAGTGGTTAGAATGCAGTATTGCAAGCAAACTCTGCCCACAGCCTGGAGTTTGATCCTGATGGGGCTCAAGGTTGACTCAGTTTTCCATCCTTCCAAGGTCAGTAAAATGAGGATCCAGATTGTTGAGGGCAATAGGCTGACTCTGTAAATTGCTTAGAGAGGGCTGTAAAGCACTGTGAAGTGGAATATAAATCTAAGTGCTATTGTTACTTATCTTTATGATTTGCAAAATGTAGCTGACATGCAAAGATCTTTATGAGAACTTTATAAGGTTATCCTGCTGCAACTCAACGTTGCTCCAAGTAATTTTGCACAAAGGTAAATTCATGACTTCCACACATTTTTGAAGATAAGCTCAATCATTTATACCCAATTGCAGGGTATGATGCAGTAAAAATGCAGTAAAAATCTAAGCAGCACCTTTTCATGTGAAGAATCTCTTACCCATATCTCCATAACTAGATTTTTCTTCACAAGGAGAAAATGACGTATGCCATGAGATAGGCAATACAATATATATCTGTTTATTGATTGGTTTTTATATGCTGCAAGATTGTCCTTCTTCATCTTCTACAAGTGCTACAATATATTATAGCTGGTTTTTTTCCCAAAAAAATACATTAATGAGTTATCCTTCATGAAATTTTGAAGTGTTAATACCACTTTATAATGCCTTGGTAAGACCACACTTGGAATATTGTACACAATTTTGGTGGCCACAATATAAAAAAGATGTTGAGACTCTAGAAAGAGTGCAGAGAAGAGCAACAAAGATGACTGGGAGGATAAAACAATTAGAAGGATTAGGGGTGACATGATAGCATTGTTACAATATCTAAAAGGGCTGCCACAAAGAAGAACAGGTCAGCCTATTCTCCAGAGAAGGACAAGAAGCACTTGGGGGGGATGGAACTAATCAAGGAGAGAACCAGTCTAGAACTAAGGAGAAATTTCCTGATAGAACAATTAATCAGAAGTTGTAACTGCTTCAACACTGGAGGATTTTAAGAAAAGATTGGACAGCCATTCGCCTGAAATGGTATGGGCAGGTGTGGGCTTCAAAGATTTTAGCAAGGGGTTCTCTGCCCGGGTGCTGGGTGGGCGTGGCCATGGTGGGTGTGACCTAGTCGGCCTCCCGCACCACCGCGGGCAACGGGGGGGGTGTTTTTCCCTTCTCCGGGCTCCAGAGGCTTTGAGGGTGAAAATGGCCTCACCGGGCTCCAGAGTCTCTCTGTAACCCAGAAACAGGCCCATTTCCGGCCTTCCTGAACTTCCGGGAGGCCTGTTTTTTGCTGTCCCTGAGCCTCCACATACGCCCTGCAGTTACCTGTGGGCACGTAAAGGGGGCATGTGGAGACTCCTGGGAGGGCGGNTTGAGAGTGAAAATGGCCTCACCAGGCTCCAGAGTCTCTCTGTAACCCAGAAACAGGCCCATTTCCGGCCTTCCTGAACTTCTGGGAGGCCTGTTTTTCGCTGTCCCTGAGCCTCCACATATGCCCTGCAGTTACCTGTGGGCATGTAAAGGGGGCGTGTGGAGACTCCTGGGAGGGCGGGGCCAGCCAGGAGTGGGATTTGGAGGTTCTCCAAACTGTGAAGTATCTTTGGGAGGGGCTCTCCCGAACCCCTGCAAACCCCCAGCAGCCCCACCCCTGGGTATGGGGTCTCCTGCTTGACCAGGAGGTTGGACAGAAGAGCTTTAAGGTCCCCTCCCACTCTGTTATTCTCTTATACTATGGAGCTGCAAGACTATGAAGTAAAATCTATACACAGATGCCTTATGTAAGAAAATTGGCAGATTGTATGATTGGTCCTTTTCCTAAACTGTTCTTATTAGCATAAGCCTAATCAATAAGCATAAATGGTGCCTTTTGGAATCCCATTAAGAAGAAATATATATTTAGGAACCAGTTTTTAAAGAAGGAGCTTGCAATTTATTAATCATTGGGCCTGGCAGCCCCTTTCATCACAACTATCATTGTGATGGATATTTTTCATTTATTTTCCTCTTTATCCTTTTTACCTCTGTTTCTTTCTTTTTCTGCTGCGGGCAAGAATGATTTTAACCATTGGGATTTTAATAGCTCAGTTTTGCATCTTATGCATTCAGAAAAAGGGGAAAAAAATACCCCTCTTACAAGCTCACCGTCCAATGTGACTGCATTAGGGGTTGTGGAAATAGCAGCACACCCGTAATAACTGGGGAGGTATGCCACAGGTTGAGTCGTAAATAATTAAGAGTAACCTGCCTCTTTTAGCTCATTGAGGGAAGAAATTGTCACTTAGCCTGGGCTGGTGAAGCGTTCATTTCCCTCCGGTACAGATTCAATAAGCCTTATGAATATTTTGCCCAGAAGCAATCGCTAGAGGATCACTCTGGCAAACACACTCATTCATACACCTGAGTCTTTCAGGCAGGCATGGTAATTAGGATCACAATCTGTGGGGCAAAATAATAATAAAATAATAATGATGCAGTAAGGGGCTCTCATCCAGTGGGAAGGATAAGGCACCAGAGAGCAATGAATCTGGGGTTGTTGTTTTTTTAACATGCTTAGGTGTCAGCAATGAAGCGAACTGGGTTGGGGTGTCAAATTGGATTTCATTGAGGACCACATCAGGGTTGTGTTTGACCTCGGGGGGGGCAGTGGGGGCACGTGGCCAGGGTGCCTGTCACTCCTGTCAGGGGTGCCTGTGGTGGCCTGAGTGTTCTGCCAGTGAAAACAGACTCCCGAGCTCTGTTTTCAGCTGTGACAGCCTCCTGCAACCCTCTGCCAGCAAGAATGGAACTCGGGAGGGACGGCAGAGGCACCGTGGGCCGGTCTTTTGCTGTTTCTAGGGCAGCCCCACGGGCCAGATCTAAGCAGCACGTGGCCCAGATCAGGGCCCCAGGCCTTGAGTTTGACACTCCGGGAATAGGGGGACATAGAATCACAATTGTATTGAGGTCAATTTTTTTTTTCATAAAGTGAGTTTAATAGGTTTGCTCAGGGAAATGCATATTGAAGCAGGCAGGGATTCTACTGGGTTCTCCTGGGTCAAGATGGGGTTTGAAACCATGAGATTGAGAGTTCAGACCAGTGATGGGATTCAAAAAGTTTTACTACCGGTTCTGTGGGCATGGCTTGGTGGGTGTGGTGGTGGGTATGGCTTGGTGGGAATGGCAGGGGAAGCATACTGCAAAATCTCCATTCCCTCCCCACTCCATTAGCCTGCTTTCCAGCTCTGTTCTCCTGTGCAGGGCAACCAAAGAAGACCCAGCCAATTAGCTGGGACTCGGGAGGCGGAGAATAGATGGGGGTGGGGCCAGTCAGAGGTGGGATTTGCCGGTTCTCCGAACTACTCAAAATTTCCACTACCAGTTCTCCAGAAGTGGTCAGAACCTGTTGAAAACCACCTCTGGTTCAGACTCTTTTGAGAGGCATTTTGTTGATATTTGACCTCATGGGAAGACAGCTGTTCAGTCAGACCTTGTTCACACAGATCAGTTGTTGCTGCAGGTAGGATGAAGGTGATGATGTCAGTATGAAATGTTTGCCTCTGCGACATACCAACTTCTTCAGTATAATCACTCACAAACAACTATGCAGCCAAGAACTGTTTTGTTAAGACATTAAAATTGCAGGCTTTAATCTTGGATGTTTATATTTAATCTTTTTAGTTCAGTCTAAAAAGTGAAAGCGAAAGGATTCCTAGAATCACAGGGCTGGCCTGGAAGGGATCTTGGAGGTCTTCTAGTCCAACCCTCTGGCCAAGGCAGGAGTGAGTCCTTATATCATCCCGGACAAAAGCTTCCTTGAAAACCTCCAGTGACTGAGCACCTCGAGGAGACAAGCTATTCCACACCAGTTAATCCTTCTCACCATCAGGAAATTCTTCCTTATTTGCAGGTTGGATCTTCCTCTGATGAAATCCACCTTAAATGTGGAATTTCATTTTTTTTACTTGAGCACATCCAGAATTTGTTCACTTAAATTTAATTACGCTAAATCATTTTCCCATACAGAACATTTAATGTCTTTGTACTTTTGCTGATATTTGTAGATTTTCTACAGCCATCAGCTTTTAGTCTCTGGTTATTAGGTTTTATGTCTGCTTGGATCAATATTCTTTTATTTTGAGTTTTACAAGGAAGGAAGGAGGGAGGGAGGGAGGGAGGGAGGGAGGGAGGGAGGGAGG
>BHEV01010207.1:0-14379 GCA_004319985.1 Emydocephalus ijimae | reverse complement strand
GATATAGATATAGATATAGATATAGATATAGATATAGATATACATACATACATACATACATACATACATACATACACACTGCTCAAAAAAATAAAGGGAACACAAAAATAAGACATCCTAGATCTGAATGAATGAAATATTCTTATAAAATACATTATTCATTACATAGTTGAATGTGCTGACAACAAAATTACACAAAAATTATCAATGGAAATCAAATTTAGCAACCCACGGAGGTCTGGATTTGGAGTTACACTCAAAATTAAAGTGGAAAAAAACACTACAGGCTGATCCAACTTTGATGTAATGTCCTTAAAACAAGTCAAAATGGGGCTCAGTAGTGTGTGTGGCTTCCACGTGCCTGTATGACCTCCCTATAATGCCTGGGCATGCTCCTGATGAGGTGGCGGATGGTCTCCTGAGGGATCTCCTCCCACACCTGGACTAAAGCATCCCCCAACTCCTGGACAGTCTGTGTTGCAACATGGCATGAGTGGATGGAACGAGACATGATGTCCCAGATGTGCTCAATTGGATTCAGGTCTGGGGAATGGGTGGGCCAGTCCATAGCATCAATGCCTTCATCTTGCAGAAACTGCTGACACACTCCAGCCACATGAGGTCTTTGCATTGTCTTGCATTAGGAGGAACCCAGGGCCAACTGCACCAGCATATGGTCTCACAAGGGGTCTGAGGATCTCATCTCGGTACCTAATGGCAGTCAGGCTACCTCTGGCGAGCACATGGAGGGCTGTGCGGCCCCATAAAGAAATGCCACCCCACACCATTACTGACCCACTGCCAAGCCGGTCATGCTGGAGGATGTTGCAGGTAGCAGAACATTCTCCATGGCATCTCCAGACCCTGTCACGTCTTTCACATGTGCTCAGTGTGAACCTGCTTGCATCTGTGAAGAGCATAGGGCACAGTGGCGAATTTGCCAATCTTGGTGTTCTCTGGCAAATGCCAAACATCCTGCACGGTGTTGGGCTGTAAGCACAACCTCCACCTGTGGACGGCGGGCCCTCATACCACCCTTATGGAGTCTGTTTCTGACCGTTTGAGCAGCCATATGCACATTTGTGGCCCGCTGGAGGTCATTTTGCAGGACTCTGGCAGTGCTCCTCCTGTCCCTCCTTGCACAAAGGCAGAGGTAGCGATCCTAATGCTGGGTTGTTGCCCTCCTACGGCCTCCACGTCTCCTGATGTACTGACCTGTCTTCTGGTAGCGCCTCCATGCTCTGGACACTACACTGACAGACACAGCAAACCTTCTTGCCACAGCTCACATTGATGTGCCATCCTGGATGTGCTTCACTACCTGAGCCACTTGTGTGGGTTGTAGACTCCGTCTCATGCTCCCACTAGAGTGAAAGCACCGCCAGCATTCAAAAGTGACTAAACCATCAGCCAGAAAGCATAGGAACTGAGAAGTGGTCTGCGGTCACCACCTGCAGAACCACTCCTTTATTGGGGATGTCTTGCTAACTGCCTATGCTTTCCACCTCTTGTCTATTCCATTTGCACAACAGCATGTAAAATTGATTGTCAATCAGTGTTGCTACCTAAGTGGACAGTTTGATTTCACAGAAGTGTGATTGACTTGGAGTTACATTGTGTTGTTTAAGTGTTCCCTTTATTTTTTTGAGCAGTGTGTGTGTGTGTGTGTATGTATGTATGTATGTATGTATGTATGTAAAGAAACTACACATCTGTGCCATTATCCCTGACTTCATCTGGACAGTTGCTGGGCAATTCCATGACAGCCCATATCAGTAGATTTCTAGTATTTTATATGGGGTTTGTTTCCTGCCTCAAAGGATTGACAGCATCAAAGACCTTCTTAACAAATGCAATTAGTTGGTGGCTGAGTCTTGCTTATTTTTAAGGGTGTTCTTTGCGTAGAAAAAATGGCAAAGCTAAGGTGAGATAGTGGAGAGCATTATAAGAGTTCAGAGGGACTGTCCGAGTCTGCCTTCAAGTAAATAAGTGGCTTATTACTGATTATGTCTTTTGTGAAATCTATTTTGTGAATTGAGGAGGTCCTTCTTCCATGGAAGGCATTCTTGTGAGACATATGAGTCTTACTGTTCAATGTCCACCAATTAAAAAAAGAAAAACCCTTAATTCTGTAGGCTGAAGACCATTTATTCTCAGAAGGATAGCACATTCTCTCCAGCAGATATGCATAAACTAATGCCTCTTTGGGCGAAGAAATGAGGGAAAAAAACATTCTAATTTTGTGTGGCTGCTCTTGTGATTTTCTTTTTGGTTTAAAAATGTCCTGCCACTTGTTAATCTACTCACAAAACTTGAATGAGGCTGGGGAGAATCAGGACATCTTCAGTGCTTTCTCTCTTTGGACAATACATATTGGTTTAGATCAGGGGTCCCCAAGCTTGGCAACTTTAAGACTTCTTGACTTCAATTCCCAGAATTCTCCAGCCAGCTATGCTATGCTGGAGCTATGCTGGCTGGGGAATTCTGGGAGTTGAAGTCCACAAGTCTTAAAGTTGCCAAGTTTGAAGACCTCTGGGTTAGATGAATTAAAGTTATTATGGTAGATATCCCTGTGCAAATGGGTGTGTCATTGTACTGTAAGCTATTGGAGATGACCAGGCTGAGCCCAAGGGAGGGGTCAAATACATCATAAGTCACACGTCCCTGTGTTCCCACAAGAGATCTAAGTCCAGCCCTCCTTCAATGCCTTTCTTGTCCCTCATTCGTTTTCGTTGACTTAGTTGGTCAGTGGGGAGCTTAAGTTTGCAATAAATCTTTATACTCATTTGAACTTACTGAATCTCCTGATTTTCCCGGCATTTGACATACACTTTTTGCACAATAAATTAAAAGAAAGAAGCTTGAAATCCTCACTTAGTCAAAGCATAAATGTATCAATTGTTACATTTCTGTTTTACTTTTCCATAAATAGCTCCAAAATAACTTTGTGATTGATTGATGTGCCATCAATTCAGTAGTGGTTCTTCGCAATCAAATAGATTTTTTTCCATGATGATCTGTCTTCAACCTGATCATTCACTGTTAGAGGATCTCATCATGAAAGTATTTACATAAAGTGTCCAAAGTAGAATACCATGAACCTGGTCATTTGTGTTTCATATAATAATCTGAGTTGCAAAGTAACATAAAATACATTTAGACAAATGTATGAAAACAGGATTAAAACAGCATAGATACCTTTCTGCCAGCAATTTTAGCATGCAGATTACAGCAACCTGTTCCCAACACTTTTTTAAGAATACCAAGAAAGCAGCATAAAAGGAACAATATTGCATCATTTTCCAGGTACCTTTAGTTATTTCTCATCCTTACATATAGATTGCTCTGAGAGTTTCTTTTAAAGGAGAGGATATACCTGCTTGGAGAAAATAATAGGATGGGAATACACCTAATTGCAGAAATGTTTCCGTCCCCCCCAATCCAATATTCTTGAAATGAAAAATCCATTATTTTTTTTTTCATTTCAAGAAGGTTTGATTGAAAAAGAAATCTTTATGTTGAATGTTAGATTTACTTGATATTTGGGTCATTTTTTTGTTAGTGTTGGAGTATGTTTTTCTGTTTTATTGTTTTGTATTTTACTCTTGTTGATAAAACAATATTTTCTTGATAGGAGAGGCATCTTTATTAGGAATGGTTGGACATGCTTTTCAAATAGGCCAGATTTGGAGTTGAAAGCTACAGTTGACCTGGGATTTAACAGAATAAATATTCAAACTGAATTGATGGTAACCATATTTAAAATGGTATTAATTAAACAAAGCCTGTTTCATTCCTGTCCAGACTTCCTGTAACTTTCTCACATGCCAAGCTGACAACAGGTTTTGGCTGGTTCTGCAAGTGGAACATGAAGGTGTGTGTGTTTGTGTGTGTGTCACAATTTGTGTATTTGTTTTAGGATATGAAATTGACACAATGTCCTGATTTGTGAAACTACAAGTTGGTGTCTTAATCACTGTATCTGGCTTTTATTATATGACAATTTTTTTCTTTCAATAGAAGCACTCTCCAAGTCTGACTTGGAAAACTAAAGGCAATATCATGAACACAAATGACATTGTGCAACACCTCAAATAAGGCCAGTGTATGAGGCAAATGTCCAGGATGAGGAACTATTTATTTCCTTTTAAATTTATATTTCTTTATTAGGTATAAATCCTGTCTTTCCCCCAGGGCTTGAAGGCAGGGTATATAATACTCTCTTCTTCCATTTTTCCATTCTTCAGTATAGTCAAGGAAAGTTTCTGTACACATGAAAGCATTTTTCACCCGTTGGCAGAAGAAGGAAATCTACCTATAGTTCTTTTTTATTTTGCTCTGAAGTTGATACATTATATTTATGGTAATGCTACTTGTATGGGCAATTTAAATGGTTATTGGTTTTATATTGGTTTTACAAATTTATATACTGTTGTGAGTGGCCTTGCAGTTAACAACATGTTACTTATGGTTGGAAAGAAATAAGAGATAAAGATTAGATGGTGAGTCTAAGAGGGTTGGGAAGTTTCAGAAGAATGGAGGCTTCTTGGAATCTTGGACAGGAGGAAATCCACAGCAAAAAAAAAAAGGAATATGCTAGGTTAGATTTAAGGGGAGAGAGGAACAATCACCTTCCTTGTTGCAAAAAAAGGACAACTCAGTGCTTTCCAAGTGTTTGGAGCACAGTTCTTGAAACGCAAAGAGTACAAAGTCTGCCAGGCAAGTTTCGACAAGGAAAGTCTTGATTTGTCCTCCTGGTAACTTTCTTCTTCATTGATGGCTTGCAATGGGATTTACATATGTATGACTAGATCAATGCTTCTCAATCTAGGTGACTCCAAGATGGAAAGATGAACAGAATTCCCTAGCTGCAATTATCAGACCTGGAGATTCTGGAATTGAAGTCCACAGAACTGGAAACTGGTCAGGTTTGTAATCACTACTCTACCTACTTACATAAGGCTTGTTCATCAGCCACAGGTTTTCCTTAATGTAAGACCAGTCTGCCTGCTCTATGTTAATTTTTCCATAGCATTCAGATTTGCGATGTTAATGTCAGACCCATCAGATCAAGAAATCAATCAGAAAACATGGCTAAAATTTTAATGGCCTGGCTATGATAACAGAATCTTGCAAGATTAAATGAAAAATCAAGAACTGAGTTTTCTATTTTTCTATATTTAATACAGGGATGTGCAGCCTTTGTCAAATGTAGCCCTTAAGTGGTAGATCAAGGACTGAATTTGGAGAGCATGCATTATTTCTGGTTGAATTTAAATGCAGCTAGTTGAAATGAAATTAATTAAACATGGTTAATAGGATTGCTCCCATCTATTTAACCATCCCCCGCTCTATCAGATTTGCAATTTGGAGTCAGTGGCTCAGAAGCTGCACCCACTGCATTGAGGGCAGATCTTTGGGGCCAGAGGTCATGTATCCCTGTTTTGAATAGCCAGACTGATATTTTAGAAGCTGCTAATAAAGCTTCTGAGACATGAATATGAGCAGCTTCACCAATTAACATCTATCAGAATAATGCCTTCAGAGTTAGATTAAAGGAAAAGATAATCCGTCAGATTAACATGCCACAATTTAGCTGTTCTTAATCAAAAGCACCTAGGATAATCTGTTACAGATTCCATAGTCTAACTATATCAAAGAAAAAATGTATTTGTTGATCTGTTGTCTTATTTCTTAATTGATTTCAAAACCACCTTTATTTTTAGATGACTCAAAGCAGCATACATCCTATGTTCCCACCTCCTATTTTACTCACATTAATGATAACCCTGTGAGATGGGCTGGGCTGAGAGAAAGTGACTGGCCTCAAACCACCCAGTTAGCTTCTAACCCTGCACTACATTTCAGCCACTACACTAAATTTCTCATTTCTCATTCTCATTATTGCTTCATTTTATAGGAATATAATAATTGTTTTGTTGCTTGCTATTTAATTTTTATGAACTATTAAATAAGTTTGGTAAGTGGCAGATTATAATTATTAAGTTTCATACAAACACAAGACCATGAAGGATTCATCCATAGCAAAAAGAGATCAGTAAGCAGTGACCCTTAGACTGAATATAAGTCCTTCCTTCCTTCCCTCCCTCCCACTCAGAAGAAAGATAGCAGGAGGAGAGATGGGGGTCACTTTCGTACTTGAAGTTTACATTCTCTTCATTCTCCCATAAGTACCTGTATTCATGTAAAAGTGATGCACACTGGCTTTATAGCACACAATGATAGTTGGGTGATACCATAACATGTAAGAAATTTTCCAAGGAGAAAATGGCCAGGGACAACACAAGAGATGTTTGGAGGGTGAGCCATCAGATTGACAAACAGACATGGGGAGAACAAAGTAAGCAGACTATCCTCAATTGTCTAAAGGCTATTGCAGTAGGAAATATGCAGAAATGTTCCCAATGAAACAATCTCCTGGATGGGGAAGATAGTCTGCAGGCCTTAATACATGTTTGGGTAGAAAGTTGCTATTTTCCAAAGAAAACCCCAAAAACTCAGAGCAGAGCAAAACAAAACCTCTATAAACTNGGCTGGTAGCGCCTCCTCCTCCTCCTCCTCCTCCTCCTCCTCCTCCTCCTCCTCCTCCTCCTCCTCCTCCTCCTCCTCCTCCATGTACTGATGTCTGTGAGTATGTTTCTAAAAGGACAATTACAGAGTAGACTAGAGGCTCTCTTTTTCTCTCTCCCAATAAATTATCTTTAGAGATTCTTCTGTTTCAGTAGAACACATGTACTTGGAGGACTGGTGCTAATAAAACCAAGGTGATTTAAATATAGGTTGGGGCTTTTTTCATGCAACAGGCTTGTAGGTGCTTGAATGGGAAGGGAGGAAGCCGGGCAAGGAAGGAGATTTTGGAGCACAGAAACGAAGAAGCACCATTTATCCTGAATGAAGATGAAGGAGGTATGCTGTCAGGAGATTGTCCGCCTCCAGATACAATTGAGAGGAAGCTTACCAACAAATTGGCAGCCTGGCCCCTATTGCTATGCTGTACTGAATTTCAGCAACATTGAATCATTTTTTTTTTCAGTCCTGGCAACTATAATCCAAGAATCTTCATAATACCCAGGGTTCAGGGAATCCAATTAGGCAAGTTGGGATAAGAACAGTCTTCAGCTGGTTCAGCCTGCACAGAAAAAAGGACAGACATTTTTTTTTTAAAAGAAAAAGCTTGTCTTGATATGGGGATTTTGCTGAGCTGCTTTGGCAAAGGGCTAACTTCAACTATTGGCATTTAAGCTTTCAGCAGTTTATCTGTATGCTTATTCAAGTTTTTTTTTTGTTTTGCTTGTGTGTGTGATAAATAAAATGTTGTTCAATGTAGAACTCTATAAAGCAGGGGTCTCCAACCTTTGCTGGCTGAGGAATTCTGGGAGTTGAAGTCCACAAGTCTTAAAGTTGCCAAGGTTGGACACCCCTGCTATAAAGCATTCAATGTTGGGTTTGACCAAAGTCGAATTAAGTGGACGTTGGTTGTTATTTTATTTAACTGGAAGATAGGGTGGTCAGTGTTGGTTTTTTTGAAATTTCCTAAACCAAAATGGCAGAGCGTTATTTAATTTATCTCTTAGTGAATGGCTCCGGATAGCAATGCTAATGCTCCAAATTGCAAGACCAATTAAATATTGTGTTTTAAAATCACCCACATTTAAATCCAAGCAATTGTTCAGTTTAGAGGGGAAGTGAAACCTGATTTTTCATTCTTCTAGGCATGAGAATTCAGATACAGTAGATGATAAGGACTTGGTCCCGTCCAAGAGAAATACATCGTGGGTGGCATGTTAGCTTTGTGGTTTTCATTTTCTTTAAAATGGGCTGAGATGAAACCTGTGGTTTTTTTTTCATTGTTCCTTGTAGTGTTTGGATTTTTAGGGCACGTGGGCTCATCAAGATTACACTAAAGAGAGGTCTGATAGCAAAATCTTTAAGAATCCCTGGTCTAAGCTCAGAAAACACGAGCGGATTTTAGATCTTTAGACTCACGAACGGGCTTTTTATTCTTAAAAGAACTACAGTTAGAGTAGGGAGTGAATGGGCTACACAGTGAGACTTCTAGATCAACGTTATATTCGGTCTCTTCTGAAGTCCTCAAGTGAATCAATCTACTGGAAGAGCACAGTTTAGAATCGCTGTGGATGATGAGCAGTGTAGTGCAAACACTGGATCCTTACACTTTTTTCTACATATATTAGTTTTCGTACTACTGTATATCTAGCCAGACAATATCTTCCTACCTATGAAAAGGAGCCTTCAGAGCTTGGAACGGGATAGCGACGGAAAAGATACGGCTGTCATTCGAACGATCCTATGTCAATTTGCGGAAGAAAGCAGAGCGCAGTCGATCCCGCGGCTCAGAGGATCTCGTCTCAGCGGGCAAAAAGGAAACCACAGCCACCGAGGTGCAATCTTATGCAGGGGTCTGCGTCCTCCTGTATACCAGCCAGCCAGAGCTAAATTCCCCGCAGGAGTCAGCCCCCACTGAAAATAAGGGGGCTTATTTTTGTGTTGGCACTCGTGGGGCCGGATGGTTGTTATCCCATAAGAGAAACAGAAGTGAATGAACGTGCGAGCCTCTGCCCTCTCTAGAGGTTAGAGGCGGGTCTGCCCGGCGCAAGAGACGAATCGCAAACTGGCTGGGGTTGGTTTGGTTTGAGGCAATGACCTTCAGTCTTACTGGACACGAGGCATCTCTCACTATTCGCAGAGAAAGGAAAGAGAGCCCTCTTCCTCGCCCTCCTTGTCGTCGCCATCATCTTCCTCGGCTCCCAACGAAGGCAAAATCCAGAGCTCCACGTCCCAGTTTCACTATTTTTAAGTTGAAGCGGAGGGCGGCGGACGCCACACTAGAAAAAAAAATGTTTGTCTGGCTCCACTCGCCGAAGTGCTCAAGTAAACTGCAGATTCATCAAAGCCTCCGCTTCAGAAGAAGTGGGCGGGCTAGCGGAGACCGGGGCAACCGACCCAAACCAAGGTCTGCGGGTCTATATACCTGAGTGAACCCACAGGCCCTGAAACCCATAGAATTAAAAAGTGTCCAATTTTGTTTGACGCTTCTTTTATTTCCCTTCTATCTGTACTATAAATTATATTCTATCTATATTATTCCCATTGTCTCACTTCTTTTGTATTTTCCCTCTTTCCCTCTCCATCTGTTTTGTTTGTAATGAGCTTTTTGAAGGAGAAAGGTACAGCTAGAATGTTCCAATAATGACTGAATCATTTGCCAATCCCCCATAAGGAAAATGAAGGCATGACAGACATTCTCCAAAGCAACATTCAGACTCTTAAGTCAACTCAAACCCAACTGATGCATCAAATTAAAATAATTGGGGAAATAACAACTCCAACTGACATAAAAGAAAGAGTAACTTTATAATTGTTTATCCCATTTATTCACACTTTCCCAAAGTTTCTTAATAATCCCCCAAAGCCTATAAGATTTAGGAAACAGATACCTCCAGTGAAAGGCAATAACAATGAAATGCTTGACAATTATATTCCTTCCATAGGATGATCTGAAAATAATATTGTTGTCTCTCCAACCTGCCTATTTAATTTGCTTAGAGATCGATTAGTGAATCACTGCATTTCCAGACTGCCAATAATGCAGTGCTTTAGTGCAGTGCTTTGAACAATGTATACATCAATTAAAGCAGGCAAACAGCATAGATACCAGAAATAAAGAGGATTAAAACACAAATTAAAATAATTATCAATACCTACAATACATTTGGGATATATTTCATCATAGGAAAACAATAGCCCGCAACATGAAACCTTTAATGCATATATATTCTATGTAACATGATTTTATTCAAAGGTTTCCCCACCCCCCTTGATTCACCACTTCCAATTTTTACCATCAGTTCTTCAGATAAGGGAATTCTTGAAAATTGGATGGAGTGTAATTACCGCTTTACAATAGAAGCAAGTTTTATTCTGTGCTCTAGAGATTATTCCTATGTACCACACTGAATTCTCAGTTTTTCATTGTGAAAATAATTCTTAAGATTCCAATAGAAGAGAATATTTATAGCTCAGAGTTGAACTGTGCTGTCCTTGGTGCTCTTTGAGTTGCCTAAATAGGCAACATCATCAGTACAATCATAAAATCTTTTTAAAATCAGGGCAATCGGTGCAATTATTTTTACAGATATCAGTTTTTATGATTGCATGCAAAAAGGAAGCAAAAAAGGGCAAGACTTCTAAAAATCTAATTTACTGGATGCTTTAAAAATAAGAAGGGCCTCATCATAAATTAAAATTTTAAAAAACTCCAGAATTGTCACCAATTGTGCTTTTACGGTTGAATATCACTAAATAGAGGCATTACCAACCCCACAGGGGAAACAATGGAGAGTTTAATATAGTCTTCTGTATTCATTCCCATATTGTTTTATTTATTCAGAGATTAATTGCAAGAAACAATGACTGGAAACCTCATCATCTATTCCTAGCTGCCATGTATGGGGTAATTCATTGGTATGAAATGCACATTAGCAAGTAAGTTCCACAGAAGTCCGGGGAAAACCATTACCAGAAAAAACAAGAAAGTCCAGTTGCCTCCTGAAAAAGCACCTTTGGGACAACCATGGCCTGGATGACTGAGAATCTCTACAGACCATTACCAGAAACTATTCTAGCATTCTAGGAAAGCAGGCTTACTGATTTCCTTGGCACTAGGTATGCTTATAAAGGGTGTGTGCCTCAAACCAGGAGCAAACCCCCTCAGAGGTACGGCCTCTGGTTTTCAAAAGATGCAATATATTTGTGTATGTGTTTGCATACGCACAAACATTTATGCGCCGTATAGGAGTCCAAAACCCCTTGATGCGGTTTAATCGATCAATCAATGCGACTGAAGGGAAAAACAAAGAAGGAGAGTAACGGTCTCTCGTTCATTTCATATTACTGACAGTTTATATGAAATTAGGTCACGTCTAGCTCTGGGGCAATGTCAGTCCGCTCAGAATTGAAATATGCCTTTTCCAGCAAAAGGTAGTCTCCAGCCTCTGTTTTTGTAAGTTTTCCTTGGCTCTGTCTGTTCGTTTTTTCCAACTCACCCGCCGCCTTTCCGCAATACACCTTTTTCGGGAGGCGTGGGGGGGGGTATGGAAACTCTGCCTGCAGCGCAATTCATTCCTACGTTTGAAGCAAAACCCCCACAAGTTTCAATGGGACATTCTTTTGGAAAAGGCACATATTTAGGACAGTAATCTAAACGCCTTAAGGCTGGGATCTATTCAGCCGAATTAGAACCAAGTCTCTTACTTCTGAACGAACAGGTTTAGTTCGATTCAGATTATAAACTATCCCGAGTAGTAATCCTTTCCCCAATGTTTGGGAAAGTAGCCGGGAGTAAAAACAAACAAACAAACAAGGCGATGGATTGAAAAGTTTAAAAGTGAACGCCGCCGGCTAAGATCGAGACAAGAGAACCTAAAAATGAATCAACACTTTGGAAAAGGCGCAGGTAGTGAATCCCCGTTTCCACGTCCGCGGTTCTCCCTTCCTCCCCAAATATGTTTTTTCCTCAAATTATGCCGGTTGATTAGCTGAATGCGGTGAATGCTTAGGCTTCTAATTGTCGTCTTTTCAAAATCAGTGCTTACCTCTTTCCTTAACCTTGGCTATTTTAAGATATTTCTACCGTGCTGGCTGAGGAATTCTGGGAGTTGAAGTCCACGCCTCTAAAAAGCTTGAGAAACAGTGTTCTAAACTTTAAGGATCTAAACTCTGGGTGACATTATGGACACGCTGTTGTCTGAGGTTTGTTTGTTTGTGGTAGCAAAGCGGAAGTGGCCTGCATTTCTTTCTTCTGGGATATTTTGCAATTTCCTCGTGTAGTTCAAAGCCCTCAGGCATGTTACGTTTGTTATGAATCAACACATCAAGATTTCCTGTGAGTCCATTCCTTCCAGTTAGAAAGTCCTTGTGCGTCATTCCTCTATGACTTATTTCCTCAGTAGTGAAGGGCAACATCATCCA
Organism: Emydocephalus ijimae; assembly: GCA_004319985.1. NCBI lineage: Eukaryota > Metazoa > Chordata > Lepidosauria > Squamata > Elapidae > Emydocephalus > Emydocephalus ijimae. The sequence continues at coordinate 2,367 of BHEV01010207.1, read as the reverse complement.
CAACTCCCTCTACAATGGAAAGCTTGTCTTCCTTACCATTGACACAATGATGTAAATTAGTAATAAATAAATAGCTTTTTCTGAATTCAGCAGTCCTTACTTTTGGATAGACACATGGAGAGATTTCAGATATGACAGAATTTTCTTTTCTCTCTCTCTCTCTCTCCTCCCGTCCCTCCCCCCTCTCTCTTTCTTTCTCTCTCTCTTTTGGAATCCCAAAACCCATCAAAAGTGTATCCAGTGGAAATTATTATACCATCATCATAGGATTGAAGTCAATTTCCTTTCAGTACCAGAGTCAAACAAAACTCCTATTTTTTTCTGCCCGTCCACAAATTTCTTCACTTTTACAGAACATTTTTTTTGAAATTGTTCAAAGTAATTTTAAAAATTAAAAGTCATTAAAAATAATTTCTAAAAATGTATTAGAAATCAGAAATCCTTGCTGGATCACTGCAAAATCAGCCAGGGATCCCTCAGAAGAATCCAGTTTCTTTCTATCCCAACCTTAGGGCATAGGATTGTACTACTGTATTATTCAAACTGACTGCTGTTGTTAATAATGGATAATTTATGAACAACAATAACAGTTTGCTCGAACAGTCATCCCAATATAGTGCCGAGAGTGAGACAATTGCCATGATAGTGACTGTAAAGTTCAAAGCACTTTACATCTATTATCAGAATAATTGCTTTAACCTTTTATGGAAGAGCTTGATTATTTTTCAAGGCACAGATGGGGAGCTGAAGGGTTAAACCTGCTCTCTTCCAAACATGTTGGGATATAAATAAGTACCAGTGTTGCCCATTGGTCACAGTGGCTGGGCAGATGGAAGCTATGATCCAAAATATCTAGAGGGTCCTTAATTGAGGAAGACACCTCAATTTTTCCATGATATACTATCTATAAATTGTGTGTATTTGAAAGTAATTCCACTGAAATTAAAGACCCTTTCTTCCACTTATTCAGAGAGTGATGGTAACAGAGGGTACATTAATAGGTGGAAAAGGCTATTCAGAAAGAAGGCGGATTGGGAAAAAGATACAGCAGAATCCAGTGATACATCGCCTTTCGGAGTAGGCGCCATTTTGAGCCACGTTTTGCCAAACGGTAACGAAGCCCCTGTTGCCTATTTCTCAAAGACGCTTTCAAAAGCAGAACGCAATTACAGTCAGATTGATAAAGAAGCCCTTGCTATTGTGTCTGCTGTCAAAAGATTTCATGAGTACGTGTACGGCCGAGCTTTCACTATAGTGACTGACCACAAACCTTTACTGGGAATAATAGCCGGAGATAAACCGACCCCCTATATACGATCTTCCAGAATGACTCGTTGGTCAGAATTCTTGGCTGCTTATAATTATTGGCTGCAACACCGCCCGGGGAAAGCCATTCCCCACGCCGACGCCTTGAGCCGAGCACCGCTTCCAGAGACCATTGATGACCCCGCGCCTACGGTGACAATGTTGCAGATCGAGATGCTTAGCACGCCGCCATTAACAGCCCGAGATATCACAAGGGAAACAAAACGCGACCCCACCTTAGAGCGAGTCCTCAGTTGGGTGGAACGCGGATGGCCATTGGACCAGGTACCTGATGACTACGCCCCATTCAAGAGTCGTCAAACCGAACTGTTCTCACAAAAGGGCTGCGTTATCTGGGGAGATAGAGTCATTGTCCCAGAGCGACTTCAACGAGCAATCCTGAGAACCTTGCACGATTACCACCCCGGCATCGTGCGCATGAAAGCCCTCGCACGAAGCTATGCATGGTGGCCAGGCATCGACAAGCAAATCGAGACATGGGTCAAAGCTTGTCACAAATGCCAGGAAGTAAGCAACGCCCCACCAAAAGCAATCCCAACCGAATGGGAAACACCGCGGGGACCCTGGTCCCGTATCCATCTGGATTTTGCTGGACCTACCAAAGGCCACACATTCTTGCTAACAGTGGATGCCTACTCGAACTGGCTCGAAATCCATCTAATGAAGAACACAACAACCGAAGCGGTCATTAAGAAACTGGACAGACTGTTTGCAACACACGGATTACCAGACGTGCTGGTATCCGACAATGGGCCCCAATTTACCGCGCTGTCCTTTGAACAGTACCTGGCGGACCGCGGTATTCACCATGCGCTGACGTCGCCTGCACATCCTGCGGCCAACGGAAGGGCCGAGCGCATGGTACAATTCGTCAAGAAAACGCCACAAAAAATGGACTATGACAACTTCGAAGAAAAAATAAACCGGATCCTCTTTTTGCAGCATATCACTCCACACAGGGTCACCAACAAAACTCCCGCAGAGTTGCTAATGGGGCGGAAGCTCCGCTCCCACCTCGACCGCCTACACCCCTCCTATGAA
>BHEV01010206.1:19244-35502 GCA_004319985.1 Emydocephalus ijimae | reverse complement strand
TTCATGGCCGGTCCGAAATCCCCACGTCCTGACCAATCAGCACGCGGGGATTTCGGGTATGCGCGTTAGGACATAGCAGTATCATATAAAAAAGTAAAAGAAACCTCACTGAAGGAAAGATAAAGAACCATTGTAAGATATTGTTTACTTCAAAATTCACTACTGCAAGTATAAAGTGGTATCTGGAACACCAGGGGTGGAATTTGACCAGTTTGCACCTATTCACTAGAACCGGTTGTTAACATTCTAAGCAGTTTGGAGAACCAGTTGTTAGAAGAAATTACTGGCCTAATCCTGTAAGGAATGCAGGAAGGAAACATTCTGGTATTGCTTACAGAAACTGCCTCTTCATTAACCCTTATTACATTCTTGGCAGGATTAGACTTCCTGTCTCAGGAACCTCTCTGGAGTTTTTTTCCCCTCCTTTGCTAGTACTTTGCTTGTGTAGAGTGACCATTCAAAGTTATAATGGCACTGAAAAAAGTGACTTATGACCATTTTCACACTTATGACTGTTGCAGCATCCCCACAGTCATGAGAGACCAGGCGAGGAGATGCGTACCTTGAGTGAGTGATATTGAGTTGGCCACACCCAGCCAGTCACATGACCACCAAGCCATGTCCACCGAGTCACATGACTACCAAGCAACGCCCACCACCGGCCACACTCACAGAACCAGTTGTTAAAAATTTGAATCCCACCCCTCTGGAACACTGTTTGTGGTCATGTCTGTGTGTTTCTAAGAAAAAGTTTTTCAAACTTGATTCTGCAGAATCCTTGGATCCATGATAACTTGATAAGGCATCTGGAAGAGACTAAGGGTAAAAAACCTCCAAACCAACTCAACACAACTAAACCCTACCAAACAGCAGGCAGTTTTCTATCACTAAGACTTTGCCTCCTGATTAGAGCTTAACGGATTTTTTTTTTTTTGTTAATAGATCACAGAGTTTGAAAAAAACTGGTCTAAACCAATATGATGATACTGGTCTTAAAAATGCCTTATCACTATTGTATTTTCAAATGAGAAGAAGAGGAAAAAAGAAACAAGCTGGGCATAGCCAGATGGTCATATTAAAGTGCTGTTTGCCACAAAAGTATGGCAGCATGAATTAGCTGCCAAATCCCATTGTGCCAATGTAAGAAGGCCATTTACTGGGTACCACCTTTAGACTGGCACCTTGTTATGTCCTGGGCATGGGCAAAAGGAACGGAGACGAGACATCGAACGATGACTTCAACTCTTTATTGACAGGAAAGAGCAGAGCAAAATACTTGGGCAGCAGCAGCTCTTTTATAGAGTTGGCTGCTGTCAAAACAACCAATGAATTGAGTTTACCGCTTTCACAAGCGTCCAATCAGGGGGCCCCATTAACAGCCAATCAGACTGGCCAAAACCGACCAATCACAACTCGCTATCTATGGGCCAATGAGAAGTGCAGGATTACAAGCCTGCTGTAAAGTAAAGTTGTTGAGGGTTGTATCGCTGTCCTGGCTTAGTCCATAACACCCCTTCCCCCTAGGTCCGTCTTAGGGATGGGGTGATGTATTCTCATAAATAGGCAGGTCGCTTCACCTGTCTGCTTGACCTGCGCTGTTCCACCGGTTTCTGTCCTGGTTCTGGTTCCGGTGGGCTGCTAGCTGGGTTGGATGGTGAAGACTGGCCCAAGGCTGCTTTCCCTGCTTTCGTCAGTGCTGTCTTCTGGGTTCCCTGGATTTGCCTCCATCGCAGCGCTGTCACGTGGCAAAGCCGCTCCCTGGGTCGGTTCTCCCTCGGATGGTGAGTATCCCCTGGTTGGTTGTGTGGGCTGTTGGGTTTCGATTATCATTTCTTCTTTGGCCTCCTCAATGTTCCTTCCCCCCCAGCTAGAGGTTCCGGTGCTAATCTGGAACGGAGTTGGTCTATGTGGTGTTTCCACATCTTACCGACTGCAGTTTGTAGGCGATAGGATCTGGGTCCCGTAAGTTGTGTTATTGTCACGGGGACCCACAATGGGTCACCCGAGAGGTTTTTTGCAAACACGAGGTCACCTTCCTGGAATGCCCGACACTTGCTGCTGGATCCCGGGGGTTGTTCCAGCGTGTAGTTTGGGTGGAGGTGATCGAGATGCGAGCGAAGTTTCCGGCCCATCAGGAGTTCAGCTGGGGTTTTGTTTGTGGTGCTGTTTGGGGTTATGTGCTGGAGAAGAAGCATCCAGTTTATTTTGTCGTCAATGTCGCCGTGGTCCATTTTGTGCAAGGTCTGTTTTACAAAATGCACCATTCGCTCAGCCCTACCATTGGCTGCAGGGTGAGCTGGCGATGTTAAAGCATGGCGGATGCCCCGATCTGCCAGATATTGTTCGAATGGCAGGGCAGTGAATTGGGGGCCATTATCGGAGACCAGGACATTTGGAAGTCCATGGGTAGCGAATAGTTTATTCAGTTTTTTAGTGACTGTGTCTGTGGTGGTGCTTTTCATCTTGTGGACTTCGAGTCAGTTTGAATAGGCATCCACAGTTAGGAGGAAAGTGTGTCTTCTTGCAGATCCCACAAAATCAATGTGGATACGGGACCAAGGACCTCGAGGCGTTTCCCACTGAGTTGGGGGAGTCTTTGGAGGAGCGGAGCGAGTTTCCTGGCATTTGCTGCATTTTGCTACCCAGGTCTCTATCTGTTAATCTAAACCAGGCCACCATGCATAACTCCTGGCTAATGCCTTCATCCGCACGATGCCTGGATGTCCGCCGTGCAGCATTTTCAATACCCTATGTTGCAATTTCTCTGGGACTATGACTCTGTCTCCCCACACTATGCAGCCTTTCTGAGAGAATAGCTCTGTTTGACGATTCCTAAATGGCTTGAACGTGTCATTGGTTGCGCTGACCGGCCAACCGTATTCTACCCAGCTGAGGACTCGTGCCAAAACAGCGTCTTTTTTTGTCTCTAAGGCGATGTCTCGAGCGGTCAGTGGCGGCGATTTGAGGGTTTCGATTTGCAATACGGCTAAGGTTGGAGCAGGGTCCTCTATAATGTCTGGTAGTGGAGAATGGCTCAAAGCGTCAGCATGGGGAATGGTTTTCCCCGGGCGGTGTTGCAATCGGTAATCGTAGGCGGCTAAAATTCTGACCAACGTGTCATTCTTGGTGATAAGATATGGGGAGTTGGTTTGTTTCCCACCAAAATACCAAGTAGCGGCTTGTGGTCTGTAATTATGGTAAAGGGTCTTCCATATACATATTCATGGAATCGTTTAATTGCAGATACAATAGCGAGAGCCTCTTTATCAAGTTGACTATAGTTCCTTTCGGTTTTAGACAAAGTTCTTGAAAAGAATACAATAGGTGCCTCATTTCCATTTGGTAGGACATGGCTTAAGATGGCTCCCACTCCAAATGGTGAGGCGTCACAGGTAACTGTCAAAGGTAGAGTCTTGTTGTATTGCATTAATACAGCATCGGAGGTTAAGAGGTCTTTTAGCCCTTGGAACGCTTTCTCTTCACGCCATCCCCAGACCCAGGAAGCCTTTTTATCTAGAAGTCTATGTAGGGGCTCGGCTACGGTTGCCTTCTGGGGCAAGAAGATGTTATAAAAGTTAATGAGTCCCAGGAAGGCTTGGAGGTCTGACTTATTCCTCGGTCTCGGGGCTTTTTTGATTGCGGTTAGTTTTTTTTCGGTGGGGTGGATTCCCTGTTTGTCGAGAAGGTATCCCAGGAACTCCATTCTCTCTGTACAAAGTTGACACTTGTCCCTTTTTACCTTCAGACCAGCATCTTTGAATTTCTGAAGAACTTTTCTGAGTCGTTGTACTAATAACTCTTTAGTGGGGGCAGCTATTAGGACGTCGTCAAAATAAGGCACGACGCCTTTTATGCCTTGTAATAGTCTCTCCATTAAACTTTGGAAAATGCCCAGTGCAACGCTTACTCCGAATTGGAGTCTATTGCACTTGAAAGCTCCTCTATGTGTAACTATTGTCTGGGCTTCTGCGGTTGCTGCGTCTACGGGTAGTTGCTGGTACTCCTGAGCTAAGTCCAATTTTGCAAATATTTTTCCGCCACCCAGGGAATGAAGAAGGTGTTGAACCACCGGTGCTGGGTAAGCGCTCTGTTGAAGAGCATGATTTAGGGTGGCCCGGTAATCCCCCCAAATTCTTAACGAACCATCTGGCTTCATGGGCGTTACTAGCGGGGTTTCCCAGTGGGCGTGGTCAATCGGTTCCAATATACCCTGGGCTATCAGTTTATCTAGCTGCTCGTCAATCTTTGGTTTTAAGGCAAAAGGTACCCAACGAGGCTTAAGCCGAATGGGAGCTACATCGGGGCTGAGATTAAATGATATACGGGTCCCCTTGTACTTGCCTAATGTTCCTGTGAAGACGTCCTGGAATTCCTGAATGAGAGCCTCTTCCCAGTTGTCACTTCTGGTTTGGTGTATGCCGGCTAGTTCAATCCCGAGTGGGGCGAAGCACTGTAACCCTAACAAGCTGGGTCAGTCACGATCGATAACTGTCAGGGGAAGCGTCGCTGTGCGGTCCTTAAAGGATACTTGGACGTTGCTGGAACCAACAACTAGAATTCTATTTCCCTGGTAGTCTTTCAGGATGATTCGTTGCGTGCTGAGGTCCTGGCGGGAGATGGCAGGGATCAGCTGTTTGAGGGTTTTCCAGGATACCATCGATAGGGATGATCCCGAATCGACTTCCATTATGCACGGTAAATTCTCCATAGTCACCCTTACGCGGATCTTTCTTGCATCGAACGATGAAGCGTGGCCGATAATAATGGTTTGGTGGGCCTCTTCTCATCTTGTTGAAGAGGCAGGTGCTTGGTTTCTGTAGTAGTAGTGGTTGTTCCATTGGTGGTTCAGATGGTTCCAGTTCTCAGGAGGTTTGCCTATCTCCCGACGGAAGTTGTTCTCACTTCGGTTGGGACTGGACTCTCATCTGCTTCTGCAGATCTTCGCTATGTGGCCTCTTTTTCGGCAGGTACAGCAGAGTGCGTCGAGGAATTTGCAGTCCGATCATGGGTGGTTTGCCCCGCAACCAGCACATAGGCGCGGACGTCTCTGGTTCCTTTGCTCTTGTTCCGAGTGGAGCCGGTTTACCTCCTCTTCCTCACTGTCTGAGGATGACTCGAGGTCTTCGTGGTGGGTCGTGGTAGCGTGCTTCTCAGTGGCGAGTGGGCTCTCGGCGAGTTGGCGAAGCGGTGCGTTCGCTCGGCGCATTCGAGCGGCTGACTTCCTAGTTGCTTCTGCTGCAGTAGCATCAGCGATGACATCTGCAAGGCTGATGTCACCTTTCGCCATCAGCTTACTGTGCACATTTGCAAAACCACAAAGGCCTCCTAGGTTCCGGAGGTCGGCTTCGAAATTTCCAACGCTCTCGTCCTTCCGTTGGTCCCTCTGGTAAAATTCGTGTCTTCGTATCAGTGTAGGTACTGTGGGTGCATAATGGGCCCGGAGGATTGGGGCGAGGGTATCCCAATCCATGGTCTTCACTTCCGCCGGTTTTGCTAGTGCTTTAGCCATTTTGAAAACGGCGGGGCTGCAATGAGTCAGGAACACCGCTCGTTTCTTGCCAGGCATAGCATCTTTTAAATTGTTGGTCTCAAGGAACATCTGGAAGCGATCTATATACGAGTCCCAGTCTTCGGTTACTGGGTCGAATGGAGTGGGTGGTATGGCGCCGCTGGTCATCTTGCCATTTGTTGCGTGCGCTCTTTCGCCACATGCTCTATCTTGTTCGATGCGTTCTTTGTCAGCTCTATCGTCTCCGCATCCCATCCTTGTCGCCAGTGTTATGTCCTGGGCATGGGAGCAAGGAACAGAGACGAGACATCGAACGGTGACTTCAACTCTTTATTAACAGGAAAGAACAGAGCAAAATACTTGGGCAGCAGCAGCTCTTTTATAGAGCTGGCTGCCGTCAAAACAACCAATGAATTGAATTTACCGCTTTCACAAGCGTCCAATCAGGGGGGCCCGTTAACAGCCAATCAGACTGGCCAAAACCGACCAATCACGACTCGCTATCTACGGGCCAATGAGAAGTGCAGGATTACAAGCCTGCTGTAAAGTAAAGTTGTTGAGGGTTGTATCGCTGTTCTGGCTTAGTCCATAACACACCTGGTCTTCCTTAATGTGAAAGCAAGGAGAGGGGAGTAGTTGGTGGATTTCTGTCTTTGGCTTCCTTCTCTTCCTGCCAAGCATCACCTGATAATGCAGAAAGAACCACCAATCACTTGGTTGGGATGGGGCCAAATTGGGCAAGTGTTTGGTCTCCTGTCAAATTGTCAAATAAACCTATTACTGTTATGTAGATGCTCCATGCATGTTAACTGTGATTTGAACTATTTCTGAATATTGGTCGAAAGTTCTTCTGAAAGAGCTGTCAGGGTGAAGGCCCAGAGGAGTATGGGGTAGAATGGGAAGAACAGTTTGTATCAGATGAATTCTACTGATGCTGTAAAGGGATGGCAATGCCAGCAGTATCTGGAAGTAGCCCATAGCAAACCAATAAAAACCTAGCTAGTGCAAAAAGTCAGGGAGGGAAGATTAAGTCTCTCCTTCCTCCCAAGGAGAAATTAGTTTTATTTGACTGAGTATGTCTCCTAGTTTTATGTTACTAACTGTATTATTATTATTGTTGTTGTTGTTGTTGTTGCTATTGTTATTATTATTATTAAAGATACAGTGCTGATTTTTAAATTAAATTTGAATTGTTTTTAGTCCCAATTACCTATTAGGTTGCACTGCTCAGAGTTAGCTAATTGGAATAACCTACAAACCAATAAATAGTAAGTACATAAGGAAGTTAAAAATATATAAAAATTATATGAGACGTATGAAACCTTTATTGGTAGAATGCATTACCAGTGACAGAAGCAGAAACACATGATCAGCAGATCACACTTTCCTAATTTATATAAATCTTTTGTGCAGCATAGAACCAGTACTGTCCTTTTTAAAAAAAACAAGGTGTAGTATTATTTCAGACAAGTGCTGAAAAATAATTTAAAAAATCAAAAGTAAGCCCAGCACTCTTTCAGAACAGCATTAAACCTATGTACTGTGTAGAAGGAGCCAACGTAAGACTGGATATTTATTGTAAATTGCTGGTTTCAATAATCAGCAATATAGTACATCTAATAAATAAATACATTGCCCTTTGAATTTTTGTGTGCAACATTTTCAGTTCAAATGTTCATTATTGTACATAATCTTTATTTTATCTCTGATTTTCTTCTATAACCATACCCATAGACTATACAGTTATGCTTAGCTTATGCACAATTCTCCTTCCCTTTTTATATTTTCTAATTCAAATCTCTAATAAACCTAGAGATTTAATTAGTTTAATATAGATTAGTTTTTAAACAATATCTGAAATGTTTGAGATGCAAATGCCACAATATTTGAGTGGTTAATGGAATTTCACATATATATAGAGAGAGATAGAGATAGAGATAGAGATAGAGATAGAGATAGAGATAGAGATAGAGATAGAGATAGATAGATAGATAGATAGATAGATAGATAGATAGATAGATAGATAGATAGATAGATAGATTTATAGATATAGTTTTATAGTGACTTTTCGGCAGAATCTCATCTGCCATCCTCAGGCTTGTGTATTCTTTTTAATCTTGTGTGTCAGGCTTAGCTGCTGGGTTTTTTTTTTAATTTGGTGCTGGCTTTCTGCTTTATTTGAATGGTTTTTTCCTCATCTTGATTGGCTGGGAGTCTAGATCTGTTTTTATTGGTCTTTGAGTTGTTGAGTTCTTGATTGGTTAGCAACATTGTGTTTTGTGCATTGGGGTTTCTTAGTGCAGCTTGGTTTCTTGTGAATGGCCGATAATTATTTATTAGGAAGCTAGGTTTTATTTGGGTAGCTGCCTGGGGCGTGTTTAGGCTGGAGGTATTGGGGGGGGGTGTTTGTGTCCAGGTGCTTGCCTGGATTGTGGTATAGAGATTTTTTTGTTTGTGAGTGCTTTCAGCAAGATACTACGCAGGCATCACATAAAGACTGCCTTCAAAACGGACAAAAAATAGCAGCCATCCTAAGAAACCCCAAAGGTAAAATTGACCTAGAAAACCATGGCATATATGAAGTACCCTGCACATCATGCCCCGTCACATACATAGGACAAACCAACAGATGGATAAGTACCTGCCTTGAAGAACACAAGAATGCAATAAAAAAAGCTGGCACACACTTCCTCACTAGTCCAACATATGAAAGCAACAGGTCATAGCATCGACTTCAGTGGCACCAAAACCCTAGCAACTATAGAAAACCCCAGCTACAGAATAATCAGAGAAGCCATAGAAATTGATAAAAGATCTAATAGTATGAATAGAAGAGACGACTCCACCAGACTATCAATCATCTGGAAGCCTGCACTCACAAACAAAAAAATCTCTATACCACAATCCAGGCAAGCACTGGACACAAACAACCCCCCCTAATACCTCTGGCCCAAACACGACCCAGCCAGCTACCCAAATAAAACCTAGCCTCCTAATAAATAATTATCGGCCATTCACAAGAAACCAAGCTGCACTAAGAAACCCCAACGCACAAAACACAATGTTGCTAACCAATCAAGAACACAGCAACTCAAAGACCAATAAAAACAGATCTAGACTCCCAGCCAATCAAGATGAGGAAAAAACCATTCAAATAAAGCAGAAAGCCAGCACCCAATTCAAACAAAAAATGGCTGATAAGCCTGACACACAAGATTAAAAAGAACCCAATACACAAGCCTGAGGATGGCAGATGAGATTCTGCTGAAACATCACTATAATAAAAGCACAAATATTAAGACCTGGGGAAATACCCGAAGAAACCTAAATACCATACATATAAATACCCGCAAAAACATAAGAAAATATTACACACACACACACTTCTTATTTAGCCATTTTGGTGAAACAGATAACTCTAAATGTAAAACTAAAAGTCATAGTAAGACTAAATGTTTTGTTTCTAAATGATCATTATCTGTCTGAGACAAGCCCAGGGTTTATGGCTGAAAATGCCATGAGATTGGTTGTTGTGCACCTGCTATTTTAGATCTTATTGACATCTGAAGAGTAAAAAAATACCTTTCTACCTGAACAGAAGATTACATTTATTTTCTTGATGAGTTGACCCCCGCACTTTAGCCACACTGGATAGGAGACAAGAAAAAATAATCTCAGGTTCATAGACTTCATGCTTGGCTAAGCCCACAAAGTTCCATTTCCTGCCTTTCTCTTTGCTCCAACTAACAAAAGTCTTCTCTTTCTGTTCTTTGAAGTGGAAAAGCCAAGTAACTGTTCCTTTTAATTATAAAGAAAACCCTTATTGTTCCTACTTTATTACTTATGGCTAACTACATTATGAGAGGCTTGGTCACTGACTTATATTACTGTTTTCTTTTCCTTTCGGAATTAGTTACCATGACTAGAAGGATACTCAATTCAGCTATCTATCTGGACTATTTATCTACATCCATAAGCATACACAATCACACATCTCTTTTGGTGTCTGTGTCATATATTATATACACCTGACTACTTATAAAATTGTACAAGCATTGGAACTTCTCCACTGGCTCAGTCTTAACACTGCTATTGGATATGAATAAATGTGATCAATGGTAAACAAAATAAAGATTGTAAAATGCAAATGAAAAGATCCAATGGGCTTAAATTTAGTATAGACCATTTTAATAGTAGGAGAAACTGTTTGATAGTGATGTTGATGATAATCAAATTAATAATATATTCCATTTTGTACTGCTTTTGCTCCGAAGATGTTCAGAACAAAACAATGAAATATTTTTGAACTTTAAAACAATGCTTAAATGAAGCAATTAGCAAGCCAAAGCAACTTATCCTAAAAACAAGGCACTGTGTTGTAAGATTGTAAAAATTAAAATGTTTGTAAAGGTAGTCTAAAAGCAGTTGCTTACCGGAGCAATTATTACCTCAGAATCATCTGGATAAACAAGGACATATTCAGCTGCATTTAAAACAACACAATGTGAAGGCAATTGCACTTATTAGAAATGTTACATCAAACAAGTCACTTGTGGTCACTACACCATGGGACATGTTCAGGGTCTTCACAGATGATATTACTCTATCAGCTATATGGAAGTGAAGGAACCAATCTGAATTAGGATCTAGGCCACACAGAACATTGGAATCTTTAGCAACTACTGTGCAATTGTAGAGATTAGTATGTGGAAGTGGAAGAGCGTGTAGAGGGAAAGGCAAAAAAACCCCAAGCTTGATAAACTGAGAGACTGGAATTTGTTGAAGAAACAGAGAGGTGAGGAAACTGATACCTCCTTAAAAAACCTTGGTCCAGCTGGCCCGGCTGGTAGCACCTTGTAAGGGCCTTTTTCCAGGGTTCCAGGAGAAGATGGTCAACAGTTTCGAAGGCGGAAGAGGGCTTTGTGCCTCATTGGCAGATAAAACAATAGAACCATCTTCTAGGAGAAGGAAACTCTGATTTCAAACCTCCACTGGCTTGTGGCTATATCTATTATTGGAAAAGGCTTCAGAAGTCAACCTCAAGGCAAAATCCAGAGCCGGAGTCCTGGAAGCAGTTTGTGACTGTGTAACTCCTGCAATGCAGTTGGAACTAATCGTATTGGCTCTGCCATTCCATTAGACTATTTCAGTGACGTGGAGAGGGGGAAAATCTGTTGCTTGGGTAACAGTTTATCCTCCATATTAAATTACCCAGGCCTCATTCTCTGAAGAAGACACTCCAGCTTTGCATACAGCATTGAAACAACACAGGAAGTGGCAGTTACCAGTTTCATAGCATGATACCATAGTCTCTTGAGACTGAAGGATGCCAATTCATTGTCCAATCATACTCTGTTGGGATCCTTTTGTGCTTGCTCCATTTTTTCTCATCAAGCAAAGCATTCGACTAGATGATCCATAAAACCGACTGTATAATTTCATTCTTTAAGTTTTTTTTTAAAAAGTTTGATTTCAATATACTTCCAGGGGACTTCCAGGGAAGATATGCAGAACCTAAGACTGCTCTGTAAAAGGAGAGCCAATGACAATGGCAAAAATAAAGGAAGCAGTGGGTAGATTAGCTTTTTGGAACCTGTCTAGATAGTTTCCCCTTGCAAGAAGTAGCTTTCTGTGGGTTTGAGTGCCAGAAGACAATGGAATTAGCTATTTGGGTGTATCCATGGCAGAGCCTTTTAAAGGCATACCTTATAAGTTTCAGAAATTACCTATTAATCATCTAAAAATATTAGAAACCTTTGGAACAACAAATCTAAAAAGTTTTCACAGGAGGAGTTTATCTTCAAACTAAACAAAAATTAATTACAAGCTTAAGAGCTTAAACAATTTGAAATATATAGTAAAAATAAATAAGATTTTGATCTAAGAAAATTATAAATTGATTATGGGTCCAGATAAATTTGGAAACTTGACTTTTACTATAAGATTTTGGAATTAACTATAAAAATAAGCCACTTTTTGTGTAAAATAGATTTGCTTTGGCTATCCTAGCAATTGCAAGTCATAACAAAAGATATATGATTATTCTAAAAATTGGATACTGGAAAGGACTAAAATTTCAAGTAGAAGAAAAACTAGCAGGAGGATATAGGTTAATACTGGGACTTATAAAATGATACAAAATATTATAACATTGGAAATATTAAAGGAGATTTGAAGAATAGAGCCAATAGTTAGTAACAACAATAACAATCGTGTCAGTAATAATCTCTGCATTTATGGATGGACCATGTCCAAAATGTATTATTAAGTTTATGACAGAAGCAAAACAAATTTTATCTAACAGAATAAAGAATGTACAGAATGTGGAACTAAAATGATAAGCCAAGATAATGATTTGGAAAAGGATACTTTCCTGGATATGCAAAAGAAACTGGTCAAAATTTTAAAAATTAAAAAGGGAAATACAAGAATTTTCCAGAAATGACCTGAAAAGCATTTACTTATTGGATCTGCAACAGAAGCTTGTTAAAGTTTTGAAGAAATCTGTACATTGGGATAAAGAAGAATTGAAGAGAAATAAAATCCTACAAAGTATATGATTGAATTAAATATCAAGTGTTAAAAGTAAAAGGAAGGAATATACAGTTGGTTTATTTGATCAACATTAAAATAAGACTTTCCCCCCCTCAATATTCTGGTAATTCCTTATAGACTTTTTGCTGACACCAGGACTGAAAAGTTTATGTTTTTTGGATTTGCTTATAGGTAAGTGATAGGGATATGGAAATAAAAAGTTATATGTTTCACCTTAAAAGAGGTGAAGAGTTATTAAATTTGTTTATCCTTTGTGATGATTTTTTTTATTACTGTAATTAAAATGTTTACTAAAATTATTATTGTTTAAAAAAAGAGAAACTATTGTTTGACATCATTTTTTCAAAATATTCCAGTGGGCCTGGAGTGCAAACCATCAATATTTAGGAGAGGAAGACAGTTTAGATAACCTATCCCTTTGGAGCATTAAACAACATCTTATAGCTAGACAGTATTTTCAAATGACATAACAGTAGAGACACCCAATTTGAGATCTGAACACTGGAAACATAGATCCTTGCTTCTAGAAGCTGTAACATTGTTCAATCATTTTAATGGAAACCACATTTAAATATGACATCCAGAGTTGAAAGGGCATTACATCAATCTTCTGAACAGGAGAGTTGCTTTTTAAATGGCACTCATGTGATTCTATAAGAAATTGTCTGTGAAGAGTGCACCTCTTTGAACTTGTAATCCTCAATAGTTTAGAAAAGCATACTCTTTATATGTTTTCGTAGAAAGAGCAAGAGCATAGAGGCAGTCTTAAAAATAAAAGACCGTTTCTCTCGCTCCTTCTACCATGACATGATTGGGGGCAAAAATGTCATGTTGTTGTAACATTCCCAGCACTGTCATTCCTCAACTGTCTTTAACTGACAGATCGATGAAAAATGTTGTGTGTTCCTATTGCTTTTATTTTAAAAAAGCAGAATCTAAATAACAGGCTGCAATGGCATTTCCCCCTCAATGTTAATCCATCACTATCATCTGAAGCCAACTACTTGGAAGACTGAAGACCGTCCATATTTCAATTTAAATGATGCCAAACAGGTATCAGCTTGACAATCTCTGCTCTACCATGTTTGAAGGGGGCTGACAAAATGTGTGGCTTGTTTCTGGATAATTTCCTGTCCTGCTTCTCCTGACTTGTATTCAGACGGTCTTTCTCCAAATAGCCAAATCTGTTTGCAGAAACATTTATTATTACAGCTGGTATATAGCCATGCATTCCTTCTATGGGATTTTATAGTGTTCCCTGTGAGGCACATGTTAATCAATTGTTGTAATAAATATTGAAATGTAGTTCTCAAAGGGGCATCAAAGACCCCAATCACCAATATTCAGATGGGAGATAGGACGTGTACCTCTTGTCTATCCCAAAAGGCAGTTGCTTTTCCAAAAGGCAACTGGACTTTCTTAGTTTTTTTTCCCTCTTGAAAACATTTCACTTCTAATCCAAGAAGAAGCTCAAAATGTTTTCAAGGAAAACAAAGAAGGATGTTCAGTTGCCTTTAAGAAAAGCACCTTTGGGATAACCATGACCTGAATGATTGAGAATTTCCATAGATATTTACCTCTTGTGTACAACATTTTAAGTAAATGTCCAATCTTTTTCATCTAAACCTCCAGTTACTAGTTACACAAGGGAAGAGATCAGAATGTGTGTTGTGGAGTAGGAATCATCTCCAAATGGGAACCTGGCTGTCCTCAAAAGTCCAGTATTGTTTGCAAGGGAAGTCTGTATGGGAATGCATCCATATCATGACATTTTGGTGGAAGCATTCCAAGTTTTCATTCCCTTTCCATTTTTCTTCCCAACTGACACCTAATCTTCTAACTATGACTATGGTCATTTTAAAAATATTTTTATCCTTTAGTTTACCCACTCCCCCAGTGTCATCTCCTTTGTATAGGTATTTCTGAAAAGCTGGAGCTCCACTGAATATGCTGATACCTTTCTTGAGATTTTCAAGAAAATGAGTTCATTTTGACAGCACCTGAATTTGATGTTACATGGAACAGTAGAGTCTAATAAACCTGTTGTGAATGCATAAAGGTTAAATAAAGTTATTTGGAGCTTGGAGTTAAGTGCAGGGTTCTGGCCCTGCACTTCTGATTGGCTGTTAATGGCAGGATCAGATTGGCCCGTTCAGGGGAATCTGATTGGCCATTAATGGAGCATTCGTATTGGTTAACGGAGCTAGCGCTCCTGGGTTGTTATTGGTTAAAATAGTTATGGGGTTGCCTATATAAGGAAGGCTATCGCAGCCGTCCAGTTTGAGCTGTCACCATGTAAATAAAGAGTTGAAGTTCACCGTTTCACCGGCTCGTCTCCATTCTTTATCGCCCATGCTTCAAACTTAACACTGGCAACAAAGGTGGGATGTGGAGATGGCAGAGCTGACTGAAACAAAGAAGAAGAAGCCGAGCACGTGACTGATGACGCACAACGCCGGAACCATGTCCAGCGGCGTCATACCACCTGCTCCATTCAACCGAGTGCAAGAAGACTGGGACTGCTATTGGGATCATTTCCAAATGTTCTTGGAAACCAACAATTTGAAGGATGCTACCACCAGGAAGAAATGGGTGGTATTCCTAACGCATTGTGGACCAACCGTATTTAAGATGGCTAAAGCACTAGCCAAGCCAGCTGAAGTGAAGGCTATGGACTGGGACGTCCTCGAACCCCTACTAAGAGCTCATTATGCACCGACCGTGCCCACACTCGTAAGACGGCACGAGTTCTATCAAAGAAACCAGCGAAAAGGAGAAAACGTCGCCGATTTCATCGCAGACCTCCGCAACCTGGGAAGCCTCTGCGGGTTCGCCGACCTGGAAGAGGCGTTGAGAGATAGAATAGTCCTGGGATTAGATGCACCAGGCATGCAAAGCAAGCTGATGGCGAAAGGCGACATCAGCCTTGCTGATGCCATCGCTGATGCTACTGCAGCAGAAGCAACCAGGAAGTCGGCTGCCCAACTGCGCCGCAACCGCACTCCGGCACAACAACCGACAGGCGACATTTCACCCAAGTCAGAAGGACAGCTTTTGATGACCCACCACGAGGACCTCTCTTCGTCGTCAGACAGCGATGAAGAAGAGGTTCATCGACTACGGTCCAATCGGGACCACTACCCGAAGTCCCTACACCCCTGCGCTGGCTGCGGGCCAACCATTCCAGGTCTGAATGCAAATTCCGCGAAGCACTCTGCCATGAGTGTGGAAAGAAAGGCCACATTGGACGAGTTTGCCAAGCTCACAGGGAAACAGCCTGGCCTCGAAAGGGCTAACTATCGCCAATCAACAGGAAAACGTCCTGTAAGGCGAGAACCAGTAAACCACTCCTACAGAAACCGAACCTTGAATCGCCCTACGAAGCGAGAGGAGGCTCACCAAACTATCACTATCGGTCACGCCTCTTCCTTGGATGCCAAGAAAATCCGAATTACAGTGGCCATCGAAAATCAGCCTTGCCAAATGGAAGTCGACTCGGGATCGTCTCTCTCAATGGTTTCCTGGAGGACCCTCAAACAACTCATCCCTACACTCCGGTGCCAAGACCTCCGTTTCCAAAAACTTATCCTTAAAGATTATCAAGGGAATCGGATTCCAGTCGTTGAATCCAGCCGAGTCCAGGTCTCATTCAAGAATCGCATGGCGTACTTACCTCTAACGGTGATCGACAAAGATCGGCCTAGCCTACTAGGCCTCCAATGGTTCGCGCCACTTGGCATTGAAGTGGCAGGCATTAACCGAACCAGCGGCAGTGACTGGGAGGAGGACCTCGTCCATGAATTCAAGGACATTTTCTCGGAAAAACTAGGTGAGTACAAGGCTGATATCGTTCAGCCTTAATCCAAAAATAGCTCCCATCCGCCTTAAGCCCCGTCGAGTTCCGTTCGCTTTAAAGCTGAAAATCGACGAACAGCTCGATAAGTTAATAGCTCAAGGGGTGCTAGAGCCAACTGATCACTCTCCCTGGGAAACCCCAATCGTAACACCAATTAAGCCGGACAGTTCAATGAGAATTTGTGGGGACTACCGGGCCACACTGAACCACGCCCTACAGCAAAACGCATATCCGGTGCCGGTGGTGCAGCATCTCCTCCATTCCCTGGGGGGTGGAAAAGTCTTCGCTAAACTAGACTTAGCTCAGGCATATCAGCAACTACCTGTTGATGAAAAGAC
>BHEV01010206.1:0-19223 GCA_004319985.1 Emydocephalus ijimae | reverse complement strand
CACCGAGGTGCCTTTAAATGCACCCGACTCCAGTTCGGAGTCAGTGTAGCCCCGGGGATCTTTCAGAGCCTTATGAAAAGGCTACTACAAGGGATTAAAGGTGGTCCCCGACTTTGACGATGTATTAATTGCTGCACCCACCATGAAAATCTTACGAGATCGTTTAAAATTAGTTCTACAGAAATTCCAAGACGCCGGTCTTCAAGTAAAAAAGAATAAGTGTAAACTGTGTACAGATCGTGTTGAATTTCTAGGGTATTTAATTGACAGTCAGGGTATTCATCCTACCGACAGTAAATTAAGAGCAATAAAAAATGCTCCCAGACCTCGGAACAAGGCCGATCTTCAGGGGTTCCTAGGCCTTATCAACTTTTATAATGTATTTCTACCGCATAAAGCAACTGTTGCTGAACCGTTACATCGCTTGCTTGACAAAAAGGCAAATTGGTTGTGGGGTCATAAAGAAGAACAGGCATTTCGTAATATAAAAGAACTACTGACTTCTGACGCTGTACTCATGCAGTACAATGAGACTTTGCCATTAAACATCACATGCGATGCTTCGCCTTTCGGAGTGGGCGCCATTTTGAGCCATGTACTGCCCAATGGTAACGAAGCCCCTGTTGCATACTTTTCAAAGACGCTTTCAAAAACCGAGCGAAATTATAGCCAAATCGATAAAGAAGCCCTTGCGATTGTGGCTGCCGTTAAAAGATTTCATGAATACGTATATGGCCGAGTTTTAAATGTTGTGACTGACCACAAACCATTGCTGGGGATAATAGCCGGAGATAAACTGACTCCCAACATATTATCCCCCAGGATGACTCGCTGGTCAGAATTCTTGGCTGCTTATAATTATCGGCTGCAATACTGCCTGTGGAAAGCCATTCCCCACGTCGACGCATTGAGCCGAGCACCACTTCCAGAGACTCTCGACGAACCAGCGCCAACCGTAACCACATTACAGATCGAGACACTACACACACCGCCATTAACTGCCAGAGATATCGCGAGAGAAACAAGACATGACCCCATCTTAGTGTGAGTCCTCAGTTGGGTGGAACGTGGATGGCCATTGGACCAGATACCAGATGACTTCACACCATTCAAAACTCGACAAACAGAGTTATTCTCTCAAAAGGGCTGCATCAGCTGGGGCGATAAAGTCGTTATCCCAGAGCGACTCCAACAAGCAGTACTGAGAACCTTGCACGATGGCCACCCCGGTATCGTGCGAATGAAAGCCCTCGCACGAAGCTACGCATGGTGGCCGGGCATCGACAAGCAAATCGAGACTTGGGTCAAAGCTTGTCATCGATGCCAAGAAGTGAGCAATGCCCCACCAAAGGCAATCCCAACTGAATGGGAGACACCACGGGGACCCTGGTCCCGTATTCACTTGGACTTTGCTGGGCCAACCAAAGGCCACACCTTTTTACTAACCGTCGACGCCTACTCGAATTGGCTCGAGATTCACCGCATGGCGAACATGACTATAGAAGTGGTCATCAAGATATTGGAAAGACTGTTTGCAACCCATGGATTACCAGACGTTCTGGTATCCGACAACGGGCCCCAATTTACCGCGCTGTCTTTCGAGCAGTACCTGGCTGACCGCGGTATCTGACATGCACTCACTTTGCCTGTGCACCCGGCGACCAATGGCAGGGCTGAGCGCATGGTCCAATTCATTCAGAAAACTTTGCAGAAATTAGAATATGACAACATCGATGAGAAAGTCAACCAAATCCTTTTTCTACAGCACATCACACCTCACAGCGTCACCAACAAAACTCCCGCTGAACTGCTTATGGGACGAAAGCTCCACTCCCACCTCGACCGGTTACACCCAGCTTATGAACCAGAAAAACCACTCGGATCCAGCAGCTGATGCCATACCTCCCAGGTAGGCAATTTGGTGTACGCTAAAAACCTATTGGGTGACCCTCTGTGGGTAGAAGCGACAGTAATCCGAGTAACTGGCCCAAGATCCTACCTTGTACAGTGCCCTGACGATAGACTATGGAAGCGCCATATCGATCAATTACGATCACGGCTCCGGTCAGGCACTTCTGAACTCCCTTATGACCAAACTGGGGAANGGAGATACAGAAGAAGACGAATTTCAACTAGAGGAAAATCCGTTCGAAGGGAACGATAGCGGAATAGAGACACAGGAACTGGAACCAGAGATGGGAGTAAGTCCACCTCAGGGAGTTGCCGAAAATATTGGTGACAACGGAAACAGGAACTCTGAACCAGAGGTAACCCCTTCGCCAAACAACGATCTACCTCAGCGAGATTGCAGCCAAATGCAAAACGCGCAGCGAAAATCAAACAGACAAATAAAGCAACTGTCCTACCTTAAGGACTATGTGACCGCGCCCTGTAAACAGAAGCCAGGGGGAAGGGGTGTTGTGAATGCATAAAGGTTAAATAAAGTTATCTTGAGCTTGGAGTTAAGTGCAGGGTTCTGGCCCTGCACTTCTGATTGGCTGTTAATGGCAGGATCGGATTGGCCCATTCAGGGGAATCTGATTGGCCATTAATGGAGCATTTGAATTGGTTAACGGAGCGAGCGCTCCTGGGTTGTTATTGGTTAAAATAGTTATGGGGTTGCCTATATAAGGAAGGCTATCGCAGCCATCCAGTTTGAGCTGTCACCATGTAAATAAAGAGTTGAAGTTCACCGTTTCACCGGCTCGTCTCCATTCTTTATCGCCCATGCTTCAAACTTAACAAAACCCTTTTCTATAGGAAAACCAACTGGTTTTGTTAAGAGTTACATCACTTAGATTACAGCCAGGCTCTCATCTCTTCCAAAAGGAACAAGGCATATTGAACAAGTCCACAGACACAGGCATTATATTTGATAGATAAACATGTTTAGAAGGCATGCTATTTTTCGCTTTCTAAAATGGAACATCTTAACATACCATTTTAAATACTGAGGTTTAATAAGGATATTCTTTTCAGAAAATAATCTGGATGCAATTTAATATCGTGCAAACGAATATGTGCTAACATATTCTTCTCCCTCTTCCATTCTGACATTTTCTGGTGTGCAACTAGTTCACCCCTTTGAATGCACCCTGAATAAGCATGTGAGCATGAACTAAATGGACTGGCACTCTTCCACAATCAAATAACTACTATGTACTAACATTATAATCTCCTGGCTAATTGTACATTGCCATATGCTAAATAAAATAAACAAATGTGACTGTCTTTATACAAAGTGTCCTACCTAACTTTTCCCCTTGTCATTCATGTCTTTTCTAACTCAGTATGCATATGTATATGTATGTATGTATGTATGTATGTATGTATGTATGTATATATTCATATAAGTATGTATGTATATATTCATATATTTACTCTTTATGAACAGCACCAGGGTAATACAGGGTAAAATCTGGGAGTGTCAAGTTTGATCAGACCTCAAAAACAAAGAGATGGTTTGAATTTCTTTTTTTTAAAGTAATATGATAACAATAATGACCCTTTTTTATGACGATTTGAGTTTATATGTGAAAAGCAAAAGTATCTCTTTTTGTTTCCATACAGCTTGATCCTAATAATTAAAAATAATCTGGAGAGGAATTATTGAAAATCCAGTCTCTTCATTCCATTGTTGTCATTCATTTCTTCCTCTGGAAGTTGACATTAATCTAACTACTCATCATGAATCCCTTCTTCTGGGTTTTAGTTAGCTGTTGACAAAACTTTTTATATTATCCTGAATATACAGGTGACTGAAAGAGAGCAAACATCTTTAATCATCAAAAATTAAGCAAAAGAGAATCCGGAGAAACGCTTACAAATCTGTCCAATATTGATTCAGGGAAATATCATAGAGAAATTGGTCTATGAGTATACTGAAGAACTATTGAATTATTAACAGAAATCAGCTTTGTTCAGAAAAAATCTTAGCTTCTTATCAGATAACTTCCTGGTATTGTGGCAATTGATTTTTAATCATACAGTTGTCTTATCTTTTGATGATAGAACAACTTTTGACAAAGTATCCATAACATTTTGATTGTGTTCTTGATGGGGGCTTTTAATGGACTCTCATCAAACCACAGTATAGTGTTAGGTTCTGTGCATGGGTGCAAAAGAGGAGACGAGCCGGTGAACAGTGAAATTCAAACTCTTTATTTACATGTGAAAACAGCTCAGCTCAATGGCCGCAACGGCCCCCTTTATATAGGCAAACTCTTAACTATTTAACCAATGAAACACGGGGAGTGCTAGCTCCGTTAACCAATGAGAGAGGCTCGTTAATAGCCAATCAGATTCTCCTGAACGGACCAATCCGATGTCGCTATTATCGGCCAATTAGAAGTGCAGGGCCAGAACCCTGCACTTTACTTCAAGCTCTTAATAATCTTTATTCAAGTACTTTTATTGATTCACAACAACACCCCTTCCCCCCGGGTTCCGTTTAAGAGGTGCGGTCACGTAGTCTTTGAGGTAGGCAGGTTGTTTTGATTGTCTATTTGATTTGCGTTGTTCTGGCGGTACTTGGCAACAGTCTTATTGGGGTAGGACGTTATCTGGTGAAGAGGGTGCCTCCCGTTCCGCATTCAAATTTTCGTTGCCGCTAATGTTCTCGGCATCTCCTCGAGGCGAGCTCACCCCTATTCCCGATCCTTCATGTGTTGCCTCAGAGCGGTCATTATTTTCGCTTAAACTTTCTGCCATTTCAAATTCATCTTCCTCGGTATCTCCTCCCCCCTCGGTTTGGAAGTCAAGGGACTCGGAGATCCCCGCCTGTAGCCTTGAACGCAGCTGATCAACATGGCACTTCCATATTCTATCGTTGCGACATCTCACACGGTACGATCTAGGGCCGGTTACTTGGACTACAGTTGCCTCGACCCACAACGGATCACCCGAAAAGTTTCTAGCGAAAACCAAGTTGTCTACCTGGAAGTTACGGCATTTCCCGCTGGAACCGTGTGGTTTTTCAGGTTCATATGATGGATGCAGATGGTCGAGGTGGGAGCGGAGCTTCCGCCCCATTAATAACTCGGAGGGAGTTTTATTGGTGACGCTGTGCGGAGCGATATGCTGCAAAAGGAGTATCTGGTTAATCTTGTCTTCTGTATCGCCATAGTCCATTTTATGCAAGGTTTTCTTGACGAATTGTACCATGCGCTTGGCCCTTCCGTTGGCCTCAGGATGCGCCGGTGAAGTCAGCGCATGGCGAATACCGCGGTCCACCAGATACTGTTCAAAGGACAGCGTGGTAAATTGGGGCCTGTTGTTGGATACTAGAACATCTGGTAATCCATGTGTTGCAAAGAGTCTGTCTAGTTTCCTGATGACTGATTCGGTTGTTGTATTCCTCATCTCATGGATTTCAAGTCAGTTCAAGTAGGCATCCACCGTTAATAAAAATGTGTGTCCCTTGGTAGGTCCCACAAAGTCCAGATGAATGCGGGACCATGGTCCCCTCGGTGTTTCCCATTCAGTTGGGGTTGCTTTCGGAGGGGCGTTGCTCACTTCCTGGCATTTGTGACAAGCTTTTACCCATGTCTCGATCTGCTTGTCGATACCCGGCCACCACGCGTAGTTTCATGCGAGGGCTTTCATGCTCACGATGCCGGGGTGGCCATCATGCAAGGTCCTTAGTATCGCTGGTCGTAACCGCTCTGGGACGACAACTCTATCACCCCAGATAATGCAGCCCTTCTGGGAAAATAGTTCCGTTTGTCGATTCTTGAATGGGCCGTAGTCATCAGGTATCTGGTCCAATGGCCATCCGCGCTCGACCANGTCTCCGGAAGTGGTGCGCGGCTCAATGCGTCGGTGTGGGGAATGGCCTTCCCCGGGTGATGTTGCAACTTGTAATTATATGCCGCCAAGAATTCTGACCAGCGAGTCATTCTGGGAGATAATATATAAGGTGTTGGCCTATCTCCCACTATTATCTCCCAGCAAAGGTTTGTGGTCAGTCACTATAGTGAAGGCTCGGCCATACATATATTCATGAAATCTCTTAACCGCAGACACAATAGCAAGGGCCTCTTTATCAATTTGACTGTAATTGTGTTCTGCTTTTGATAACGTCTTTGAGAAATAGGCAACAGGGGCTTCATTACCGTTTGGCAAAACGTGGCTCAAAATGGTGCCCACTCTGAATAGTGATGCATCACACGTGATCGTTAAAGGCAAAGTCTCATTATACTGCATCAGAACAGCATCAGAAGTCAATAAATTTTTCACATGTCGAAACGCCTGCTCCTCTCTGTGTCCCCATACCCAGGTTGCTTTTTTGTCCAAAAAACGATGTAGGGGTTCGGCTTCGGTTGCTTTGTGAGGCAGGAAAACGTTATAAAAATTGATAAGACCTAGAAAAGCCTGGAGGTCGGCCTTATTTCGGGGTTTTGGGGCATTTTTGATTGCCCTAAGTTCGCTATTGGTGGGGTGAATGCCTTGACTATCAATTAAATATCCTAAAAATTCTACACAATCCATACATAATTGACACTTATTTTTTTTAACTTNGGTTACATTTAAACGCACCTCGGTGCGTAACGATTGTTTGGGCCTCTGCTGTTTTTTTGTCTACAGGCAGTTGTTGGTATGCCTGGGCTAAGTCTAGTTTAGCGAAGACTTTTCCGCCCCCCAGGGAATGGAGGAGGTGTTGCACCACCAGTATCGGGTAAGCGTTTTGTTGAAAGGCATGGTTCAGGGTGGCTCGGCAGTCCCCACAAATTCTTCTCGATCCATCCGGCTTGATGGGTGTCACGATTGGGGTTTCCCAGGGAGAGTGATCGGTTGGTTCTAACACACCCTGGGCTATTAATTTATCAAGCTGCTCATCAATCTTTGGTTTAAGGGCAAATGGAACTCGACGAGGCTTAAGGCGGATGGGAGATTTCGGGATTGAGGTTAAATGATATCGGGGTCCCCTTGTACTCACCTAGTTTTTCTGCAAAGAAATCCTGGAATTCTTGGACGAGGTCCTCTTCCCAGTCGCTGCTGTAGGTTCGGTGAATGCTGGCTACTTCAATTCCGAGTGGAGCGAACCATTGGAGGCCTAACAAACTAGGCTGATCCCTGTCGATTACAGTCAGGGGTAGGAATGCTGTACGGTTCTTAAACGATACCTGGACTTGGCTGGATCCAACGACCGGGATTTGATTTCCTTGATAGTCTTTGAGTATGAGTCTTTGGAATCTGAGGTCTTGCTGCCAGATAGTAGGGATGAGCTGCTTGAGGGTCTTCCAGGAAACCATCGAGAGGGACGATCCTGAATCGACTTCCATCAGGCAGGGCTGGTTTTTGATGGCCACTTTCACTCGGATCTTTTTGGCATCAAGAGATGAAGCGTGATCGATCGTGATTGTTTGGTGAGCCTCTGCTCGCTTCGTTGGGTGGTTTAGGGTTTTGTTTCTGTAGGAGTGGTTGTTCCATTGGTGGTTCACGGGTTCTCGCTTCACGGGATGACTTCCCGTCGGTTGGTGATAGTTAGCCCCCCTCGAGGGCTGTCTGGGTCCTAGCTTGCTTCTACAGACTCATCCGATATGGCCTCTTTTCCCGCACACATGGCAGAGCGCGTCGAGGAATTTGCATTCTGACCGGAGGTGGCTTACTCCACACCCGGTGCATTGGTACTGCGATTTCTGGTGTTGGTCTCATTCAGACAGAAGTCGATGGACCTCTTCTTCATTGCTTTCTGACAACAATTCGAGGTCCTCGTGGTGGGCTGTTTCTAGCTGACCTTCTGACTGAGGTGAAATTTCGCGGGCGCATTGGCGAAACGGGATGTGGGTGCGGCGCATTTGGGCAGCCGACTTCCTGGTTGCTTCTGCTGCAGTAGCTTCAGCTATGGCATCTTTAAGGCTAATGTCGCCTTTCGCCATTAGTTTACTCTGAGTGCCTGGTGCATCTAATCCCAGAACTATTCGGTTTCTTAGGGCTTCTTCTAGGTTGGCAAACTCACATAGGCCTCCCAGATTCCGGAGATCCGCGATGAAATCAGCAACACTTTCGCCCTTCCACTGACTTATCTGGTAAAATTCATGCCTTCTAATGAGCGTTGGCACAGTAAGTGCGTAGTGAGCCCTCAGCAGGGGTTTGAGGACGTCCTAGTCCATAGACTTTACTTCTGCCGGTTTCACTAGTGCCTTGGCCATCTTGAATACGGTCGGCCCACAATGAGTTAGGAATACCACTCGTTTCTTTCTGGTAGTGGCATCCTTCAAATTGTTGGTCTCCAGAAACATCTGGAAGCGATCCATATATGAGTCCCAGTCTTCTTGTGCTGGGTCGAATGGAGCGGGTGGTATGACGCTGCCGGACATGGTTCTGCCGTTGGTGCGTTTCAGCCACGTGCTCAGTTATAGTTCTTCGTCATTCAGTCAGCTCTGATGTCTCCACATCCCACCTTCGTCGCCAGTGTTCGGTTCTGTGCAAGGGTGCAAAAGAGGAGACGAGCTGGTGAACAGTGAACTTCAAACTCTTTATTTACATGTGAAAACAGCTTAGCTCAATGGCCACAACGGCCCCCTTTATATAGGCAAACTCATAACTATTTAACCAATGAAACACAGGGAGCGCTAGCTCCGTTAACCAATGGGAGAGGCTCCTTAATAGCCAATCAGATTCTCCTGAACGGACCAATCCGATGTCGCTATTATCGGTCAATCAGAAGTGCAGGGCCAGAACCCTGCACTTTACTTCAAGCTCTTAATAATCTTTATTCAAGTACTTTTATTGATTCACAACATATAGTATTGAGGGAAGGGGTAGAAATTTATATTCTGAGCTCTGTAGTCTTTGGTAATTTAGGAATGACCTGAATGGTGAGATAGACGAAATGTTTATAAAATTTGTAAGTGACACAAAATTAAATTTACTACTTAATATGCAGAAAGCTGAACTACAACTCAAAGTACTTTTCACAGGCTGGATACATGGGCTGAAAACAACAGAATGAAATTCAGCATGAATATAAAATTCTCCATAAGAAACAGAAGACATATGTACAAATAAAGAATAGAGGATACCGAGTACAGCAATCGCACTTTTGAAGAAATTCTTAAAATAGTAGGGTTTTTTGCAAATTGTGTATAAATCAACATCATGACCCACAAACAAAGAAAGAATCAAACAGGATCAGATGTAATTGAATATAAATATAACAAAAATATAATTTCCGGGAATCGTGGGAAGTAATGTTTCCCCTTTATGCTTCATTGGTCAAGTTCAACTATATTACTGTGTCCAGTTCTCAGTACAAAATCCAACAAGATTCTAGGGTAGGCCAAAAAGATGATTAGGGAAGTACTTTGGAAGGAATGAGAAAGTTTAAGCTTGAGAAAAAGAGATTGAAGGAATTTGCAGTATTGCTTTTTAAAGAATTGTTCTAATGAAGGCCCAAAGCACAGATCATAGAACAACAAATGTCAGTTCCAGAAAAGCAGATTGCAACTGAATTAGGAAACATTTTTTAACAATAAGAGCATTTTAGCAGTGGAACTAATTATCCAGAGGAAGTGGATGTGTTCAAGCAGAGGCATTTGTGGATGCTTTAATTTAGATTCCTGAGGGGGGGATTGGAATGGGTTTTTTTTTTTTTTTTGGACTGAATGATCTAACTAGTCCCTTTCAGTTGAATAGATCTGGTTCTAACATGCTGCTTGTAGGATGAACCTTTTATTGCTACATTATTCTGAAGATGAAGAATAGGGGAACTGGAGAAAGATCAGAGTAAAAGAATTAGTGGACAGCAAGTAACCTATGTGTAACAAAAGGTGATTTTGCAGCAAAAGCTTTACAAGTTTCAGTTACTGTAGTGGGGCTGGGTTTCTGTGGGCACAGGCTCAGGCAGCAAGAATTAGGCATTTTTCAATGGCAGAAAGAATTAGAAACTGCACCCACTAAACAGGAAATTCATTTTTTCTGGTTTATCACAAGGTGGCAGAATTCAACAGGATTATATCAAAACAATTGCTACCAGATCACTTCCATGTTACACAAACATGGATTTTATCCACCTTCAGCAGCATTTATTACTGTTGATTTTTTTTAAAAAAAGTAATGTTATTAGCATTTTGTTCCCATTACAATTCATGTTCGGACTGCTAGGTTCTAATCTGATTTTAAAAATGCACATTCTATGGTAAGATTTGGAAATAATGTGTGACAGTAGGCCAGGCAAGATTTAATAGTGGGCTGGGCCATCTATTTCAGTATGCAAATGCAGTTATGTGAATTAAGAAGTTTGAAATTAGGGGAGGAACTATAAAAAATACATCATAATTTAAAATGTCTTGACACACAGATTCCACAGACAATTACTTAATCTCCACACAGGCTGAAGGGATTATCTATCCAAATTAGAAAAATCCTTATGTTAAAACAAGTTTCATGTATAAATATTTTTATTTTACCAGCTACATTAGAATTAGGTTATTTACTTCTACTGGCACTGAAATTCTGAGAATGAGTAGAACCTCCATAAATCAATTAGTGCTCCATCCAACAGATACTAGGAGAATACAAAAAAGAGAGACTGCAATTATCCCCTAAGATTTCTATGCTTCTAGAGCACAGGTGTCAAACTGATGGCATCATGTTGCCATCACGTGACATATCACGATGTTTTCCCCCCTTCATGGAATGGGGTGGGCGTGGCCTGCACGTGATGCATCCAGCCCGTGAGCCACCAGTTTGACACCCCTGTTCTAGAGTAACAAAACCACTTTTACATACTCTGAACATAATAGAAAGAAACAGCATTTTAAATTTATGTATTATTTTATTTTTTAAAATTTATTTGCTGCTTTTTTCACTGTGGGGCTACTTACAACAGTAAAAAGGAAGAAATGAAAAAAGTGTAAACAAAAAAGAAGTAAAATAATAGAACAATAAATAAATGAAAAAGAAAACAATGAGAAACAATGTTATCAATACGATAACAAAAAAAATGGATGAGGGCGAGCAGAGAGCAAGGGGGGCGGGGGGGAGAGAGTCTGCCATTAATCCAGCAGCCAACTCCAACAATGGGAATTCCCCCATTTGGTCATCAAGCCAACTGGCAGAGCCTAATCTTCAGGCTCCTGCAGAAGGATAGGTGAGTGGGGTAAGGTCTTACCCTAAAGGTTAGGATATTCTGAGGGGCGGATGCTTTGGCAGAGAAGGGTCTTCTTCTGGATCCCGACAGCCAGAATTCTTTGACCAATGAAATTCGTAGTAGGTCCTCTCTACCAGCAGGAATGGGACAGGCTTGGCCTCACATCCCATGGCCACATTTTCAGCACATGATGTATGTCTATGGAGAGCCTCAATCATTCAGATCATGGTTGTCCCAAAGGTCCTTTTCAAAAGGCAACTGGACTTTCTTGGTTTTTCAGTTTAGAACTGAAGAAATGTCTTGGATGAGAAGCAAAACGTTTTCAGCTGCCTTTTGAAAAGCACCTTTGGGACATATTTGATGTATGATTTCAGCTACTTGCTAAATATCTCCTCATGAGGGAAACATAGCTAGCTTCAACAGTATTGTTTTTTGCTACAAGTAGTCTTTGATTAATGACTGCCCTCTTTAGTAACTGTTTGAACTTACATCAGCACTGAAAAAGGAACTTTAAAATGAGTCCTTGTATTTATGACTATCACAGCCTCCTTGAAGTCATATGATGCTATTTGGATGCTTTGCAGGTGATGCACTCTTATAATTGTTGCAGTGTTCAGTGGTCATGTGATCATCATTTGTGTTTCTCATAGCCAGCTTTCAACAAGCAAAGTCAATGGAGAAGCTGGCAATAAGTCACAAACTGTGGTAACATCGTGTTATGCTTAGCAATGGAATTGCTGGTCCCAATTATGATTATTAAATGACGATTACCTTCATTTTTTAAGGCCATCAAAGAGATAACAACTCAGCAGGAGATCAGCTGTGCAAAATGCCAAGTTGCTGCATAGGGTTGAATCTGAGCAATTACCTTGTAATGGGATTTTTCTCGAAGTGCTTGATAACTGAAACTACAACCAATGTAGTTGGATTAAGGTGTCTCTAATAAACGGAAAGTGTAAGAATAATAAGAGAAAGCAGAATATCAGGAAACAGCCTAAATAACTATGGATTGGAAAGTTAAAGTTCAGAATAAGCTTGCCATTTGGCAATGAATGCCAAAACAAAACAAAAAAGGATTTTATGAATATATGCAAAAAAAGTCAAGGAAACGGTCATTTTTCTAATTGGAGAAGATGGCAAAATGGCAACAGACAACTGGGAGAAGGTTGAACTGCTAGGATCTGGATTTCTCAGAAGTTCAATAATTCAGAGCACTGTAAAGAGAAATCACAGTAAAAACTCCATTATGGTTTCAAAATCCCTTTAGTTTAGCTACCAAAATCACCCTGGACTATTTTGATTAAGTGTGGAATCTTTTGTTGTAAGTGCCTCACTTTCTTTCAATGGTAGGAATTAACTATCATTGAGAATTTAAAGACATTGTATGATTAAAGGATTCTGTGTACCTTTGTGTGAGGCAGGAAAGAGAGTTAATGCTTTCATAACCATTGACTAACGTTAAGAGCTACTGGGAAATTCTGATAAACCATTGGAACAGTGTTGCTGTAACCAGCTTTTTAGGAAGGCAGTTGAAGAATGGCACTAGATGAGGTGCACCAAGTAGTAAAAGAAAGAAAACATGCTCTTATCAGATTGAAATAGGATCCCTGGTGGTGCAGTGTTTAAAGTGCAGTATTTCAGGCAAACTCTGCCCACAACCTGGAGTTTGATCCTGATAGGACTCAAGGTTAACTGATCCTTTGATTCTTCTGAGGTTGGTAAAATGAGGACCGTTTATTGGGGTCAATATGTAAATAATGCTTACATTGTAAACTGCCCACACAGTGCTGCAAAGCAAATGAGGCAGTACATAAGCCAAAATGCTATTGCTGAATAACTGTCACTCTAATCCCAGCTGTGGTTATCTGACTTCACCTCTGATGTAATAGGTGGCAAGCAGAAGAGATTTTACACACCTGGTAATTGCCATTGGATGCTTCCATTTTAAGAGAGAAAACAATATTTCAACTTCAGTACAGTTAACATAAGAATATAAACAGTGCCCTATTGGATCAGATGCATGCTCATCTGGTCCAGCAGTCTGCTCTCACAGTGGCTACAAAAGAAGCCTAATAATCTCTCAGCAGCTAGCCTTCAGTAGTAGTCGTTTTGCTATCAAGACTAATAAACACTGAATGTTAAGAATGTCTTAAGCCTTGTCCTATTTATGAGCTGGGGAAACAACACAAAGAAGATATTGCAGAGCTAGATGCAATTCAGCAAAAGCCCTTTGATTCTGCACCTAAATCTGGATAAAACACCTTTTATTTCAAGTATTCTAGGTGCTTAATAGATATTAGTGCACCCATAATCCACATGCAGTATATCTAATTTACATTCAGAGTTTATACACTTATTCTAGTTTTTCAAAAAGGGGAGGATTAACCACATGCTATAAGATGAATATTATGTGCAATCTGACTTGCAACAATGCAGTCTTATGCCTAATTACCTTGGAGTAAGTCATATTAAACTCAAGGTGATTATTTTCTGAATAGATAACTGAATTGCATTGTTAGAATGGATTTGCATAATTTCTAGATTCATGCGATTCATTAGTTTTTTTGGCTCATTGTGCTCTATAAACCCAGCCAGTGTATTTAGTTTATAATTCATTATATTATACACACTAAGGCAATAAACTTAATTTTTTAGCTGGTTCAGTTAACAAATCATTTTGAAAGTGTTGAAATTTGAATCTGGAATATTCCCTTCTGAACTATTACTGCTATATAGCTCATAGTTAAAAACAATCCAGTTTCTCTATTGTGAATCCTTTGGGAAAGAACTTGAATATTACAAATATTGAAACAAGATGGGCAATTGTTTGCTGACCCAGAAGTGAGAAAAGTGTATTTGTAAGTTAAGATGCCAGAACAGTTGACATCTTCTTACTGAGAAAAAAAATGTTCAAAATAACTAAACCACAGTTTCACAAATAGTTCATCTCTGCTCAACTCAAAATTATTTGCGGTGAAAACATGTAAAGCATCTCAAAATGGGTCACTTCACAGAGCCACAAGGGACAAAGGTGGAATTTACACTCATGTTTTTAAAATAATTGATTGATCTTACAATTCAATGCATTGACCCTTGTTAGAAGATAAAGATGGTCTTCTACATTCTAGGTGGAAAGTATATGAAAGGTGTAGCCACAGGGTGTAACAAACTTAATAGGAATTTCATGAATTTAATCTTGAAAAGTCTATTAGTTGTCTGACATTACAGCAGCTTTGAATATTTGAGGCTAGGAAGGTAGAGAATTTTATCAAGCCCTTTGTTTCTGACTTTTATTAGCATTTCCAGTAAGATTAGTACTGTGGAATGCTGTATGAGAGAATCTGCTGGTTTTTTTAGCCTGTTTGAAACATAGTGGATGGGTATGTTTTTGAGACAAAACAACTTTTCAATTACATGTTCCATGTTAACTGTGATCACACATTCCTTGGGGAAGGTAGCATCTACTCAGAATGTTGGTTTGTTCTAACACTGCTTTTGATAAATTCTCACAAAATGTTAACAGGATAGGTAGATGTAGAAAAATAAATTTATATAGGTAACTAACCAAACTGGATCTGGATATTGGACGGCTAGTTTGCTCTAATGGTTAAGGCATTTGTTGTTATGGGAAAATAAGAAGAGGAAGGAGTCTTAGGTATCTTCACCACCTTGCGTTAATTATAAAAGTAATAAAGATGGGATATAAATAAAAAATGTTAATTTAATTATTTTTCTTACACTAATATAGATCTTTGGATCTCTTGGTTTCAATAAGAATGTTGGGTCAGTCAATCAGATCTCTTCCTATCTTTTCTTCCAGAAATTCAGCATTTGTAATAAGATACTTATTCAATTTCTTGGCTTTTGTTTCTTGGCTATAGATCAAATGCAGATGCAGATGTAGTTAGAGAGATAGTATTGATGGTATGCTGATCCTTTGCTTTAAATTGATTGGATCCTATTAATGAAGAGTATAGGGCAAGTCAAAGATCAGCCAAAGATGAAAGGCTAGGAGAAATGAATTCCATCTTGGTTTGTTTTTTTTTCTGTTTTGTTTTCAAATATTTAAAATTGCCCCTTCTGTATGCTACAAGCTGTAAATGGTCAAT
This sequence comes from Emydocephalus ijimae, assembly GCA_004319985.1. Taxonomy (NCBI): domain Eukaryota; kingdom Metazoa; phylum Chordata; class Lepidosauria; order Squamata; family Elapidae; genus Emydocephalus; species Emydocephalus ijimae. The sequence continues at coordinate 4,019 of BHEV01010206.1, read as the reverse complement.
AATTCTTCATTTTTAAAAAATTCTGTCATTATGTGAGCCAGCAACATTATAAGACAACCCAATGATGAATGTAGGGTAATCAATATTAGTAATTGAGTTTCCTCAAACAATACACAATGTTGTATGGTTGACGATTCCTGTGAATCTTGGCCATTATTTATATAGAATTGTATATGTGTGCATTTGAGAAAAAATATATTTTACATTTACAGATACTATATTGTATATTCATAAGTACACATACATAACTGAATGTATATTCTTTGTCAACATTTAATATATCTATGTCCTTCATCTAAAGCTTATACTTCAGCAAATTTCCACTTTCTACTTGTTCTTTTAGAAAGCTGTCTTCTTTGTGTAAAAATTTCCCAGGCACAGCCAAAGAAAAGTGGATACCCAAAATATGGTTTAGTGTTACAAATAATAAGATGAATGTATAGATATTTGTTCAGGGTGTTAATATGAATAAATTAACATAGAATTCCAGTATTTATTTCTGAATGTTGTGTTTCAATACACACTCACTATTATTGGTAGTTACCCATAGTGGATAAAATACATTAGAGAGAGAAAAATTATATTGATAGAGAATCTAATGAAAAGAAAGGGTTTTGCTCAGATCAGGAGTTTAGATGGTATCCATGAGAAAATAATTGACGCTTTGTACAAATGTAGAAAGAGAAAATTTGTACAGTGGCTGACATTTTGACTTTTTTGACTCCTCTCCAGATGCCCCAAGTTTATGAACATTTTGTCTTTGAGTCTTTCAAATTATTATAAGAGGGTTTGTGATAAAATCTATGTAATAGAAGTGTTTCCCCCAAAGCCTCCTATGTTCCCTCATTGTGATGGTGGCAGAAGCAATATGGTCAGAAAGCACTCAATATGCTAATGAGGGCTTAAAAACTGGTGTTGGTGTTGGAGAAGATAATGGATATAATCAGGGGTGGGATGCAAATTTTTTAACAACTGGTTCTGTGGGCGTGGCTTAGTTGGGGGGCATGGCTTGGTGGTCATGTGATTGTCTGGGCATGGTCAACTCAACATCACTCACATCGAGGCACACATCTCCTCTCATGGCCTCTCATGACTGTGGGGATGCTACAACAGTTGTAAGTGTGAAAAACAGTCATAAGTCATTTTTTTCAGTGCCATTGTAACTTTGAATGGTCACTCCACACAAGCAAAGTCCCAGCAAAGGAGGAAAAAAACCCTCCAGAGAAATTCCAGAGATAGGAAATCTAGTCCTGCCAAGAATGTAATAAGAGTTAATGGAGAGGCAGTTTCTATAAGGAACACCAGAATGTTTCCTTCCTGCCTTCCTTACAGGATTAGGCCAGTAATTTCTTCTAACAACCGGTTCTCCATAACAACCGGTTCTAGAGAATAGGTGTGAACCTGTAGAATCCCTGGATATAATGGATAGCCAAGAAGATTTTAATGCTGGGAAAGGTGAAAGGAATGAGAAGTGGATGAAGACCAGCAGAAAAGTGGATGGACTCAGTTACAGCAGCAAAGAGTGCATGCACCCTTAGGAGATCTTAAGGCACATTGTAATTGAGAAAATGTATGTAACTGCTAAGTACTGATGTTACCAATCTGGTGCCTTATAATCAATCAACAGCAATCAGCAGTCAAGAGATATATTAAAGATCAGCACCAAGTTAGAGTAGGTTAGACTTATGGAATCCTTGGAAAAGATGTTGTGGCTTGTCTATTCCTGCCAATATCAGAATCATGCAGATGAGAGTTGATTTTCTCTTTGATACTCTAAAGAAGTGAAAGTTGGACCTCAAAGAAGCAGAATGGAGAAAGTATTGGTATTTTGATATTTGAGAAGACTCTAGGGAGTCTAGAGAGTCTAGAGACTCTAGAGACTCTAGGGAGTCTATCCTCTAGGGAGGATAGAGAAGAAAACAAATATAGCATTGAACTAATCAATCTGGGGTTCTCACTTGAAGCACAAATGATAGCTCAATTTTTTATATTTTGGATACATTATGTGAGGATCCAGCTCCCTTGAGAAGCTCATAATTCTGGGAACGATGAAAGGGAACAGAAGAAGAGGATAACAGATTCAATTACAGGGATTATAGGAACCTAATTGGAGATCTGAAAAAACATGTTGGAACAGATCACACTGGACAAGATCTGTTTTTGAGTTGCTAAGAGTCAGCACTGATTTAATGGCACATAATCAAGTGCAACAAGAGCATTTTTAAAAGCATCAGGAAATCCTGCTTCATTTGGAAATGCAGCATAATTAAAAAATATATATATATTCTAACAACCTCAAAGCTCCAGCTTGCTTTTCTATTTGTGGCATTCCCCTCACTTCATTGTTTTGGAAAACTGGCTTCAGACCAATGATTGACGTCCAAAAATTATTTAAGGAATTCTTCTGGAAGAAAATTTTTAAAAGGAGATTGCAACATGAAAATATTTATAGTGATGTTTGCTTTTTCATTGTTTAAGCATCAAGTTTAGACTTTACTAAGCCTAGAATTAACTGCTGACTATTTGTAAATACTAGTGATTGTTTACCCTAGGCCAGCGGTGGCTAACCTTTTTGGGCTCCTATGCCAAAAATTGCCTGCAAGCCAGCATGCATGCACTTGCATGCCAGCACTCAGGCCTTAAAATGTTCTTCCTACCTGTTCTGTACCTTCATTTGAATTCTTGAAAACCCCGCGCTTTGATTGGCCAAAGCGTGGGACGATCGGATTGGTTAGGCGAGCCGCGCTGATTGGCTCGCTAAGAATCTCCCGCGATTGGTGGATTCGAATCGCGGGAGATTCAAAGCGGTGCCATTGGCTGCGACTGCCACGGCTTGGAAATAAAAAGCCACAAGTTTCCCCTTAGACCCCAGTTCAGTTCCTGAGATAAATAAAGAGCTTGAAACACAGTCACCGGCTCCTGGCCTCTTTTCTAACGGACACAACACTGGCGACGAGGATGGGATCGATCCTGAACCCCTAAGCACGTGTCCGACGGAAGCCAGCAAGACTGACGAGATGGCCAGCATCACACCACCCGCACCCTTCAACCCCGCTAGCGAGGACTGGGAATCGTACACGGACAGATTCCGCATGTTCCTCGAATGCAGCAACCTGGAGGACACCACCGGACTGAAGAAACGAGCCATCTTCCTGACGCACTGTGGGCCCGCAGTGTTTCAGATGGCGAAAGCCCTCGCAAAACCCGCCGACGTTACCGCGATGGAATGGGATGACCTCGAGCCACTACTCCAGAGACACTACGCTCCAGCCGTGCCCGTCCTCATCCGAGTTTTATCAGTGGGACCAGCGGTCGGGCGAAAGCCTCAGTGACTTTGTTGCAGAGCTGCGGAGCCCAGGAGGACTATGTGGGTTCTCCAACATGGACGAGGCGCTGCGGGACCAAGTTGTGCTCGGCCTATGGGACCCTGTCCTCCAAAGTCGACTGATGGCCAAAGGCAACATCACCCTCGCCGATGCCATCACCGAAGCCACCGCAGCCGAAGCCACCTGGCAGTCAGCAAACCGCATGCGGAGACTGGACGCTGGGGACCGCACCGCGAACAACCACCCTGCAAGGGCGACCGAGGCCCAACCTGAAACTGCCACCCACCTTGGCGAATTCCACTCCACCTCGGATACTTCAGACGAGGAGGAAGAAATCCACCGTCTCCAGGCAGGCCGCGACCAGCGCAGCTGGCGGAGTCATAAGTCGAGGACCGCGTGTGCCGGTTGCGGAGGCGACCATCCCAGATCCGAATGCCGGTTCTTCGATGCAGTCTGCCGGCACTGTGACAAAAAGGGCCACATTGCCCACGTCTGCCGCCTTAAGAAAGCATACAGCCCCAGACGGTGGGACCCCAACAAGTGGAGACGGGACAGCACACCACCCAGGACCAGAGACCGTCCAGCCGACAACCGTTGGGACCGGAAAGGACAAGCCCAATGAGGTGGCGAGACCCGGCGGAGGGAAGAAACACACCAGACGGTCATCATCGGCCACTCAACAACCACCGACGC
>BHEV01010205.1:0-17831 GCA_004319985.1 Emydocephalus ijimae | reverse complement strand
TTCTCCTGAACGGACCAATCCGATGTCGCTATTATCGGCCAATCAGAAGTGCAGGGCCAGAACCCTGCACTTGACTTTAAGCTTTTAATGATCTTTATTCAAGCACTTTTATTAATTCACAACACGTGCCACCCAGCCCTGCTCACGAGCACACACTGCATTCTTCTGCGCATGTGCGCACCACCCCCACCACCGCCATGCCTCTGCGCAGGCACATGCATCTCCCACACATGCGTCTCCCCCCACACATGTGCAACAGATACCCAACAATCAGCTGGCTGGTGGGGGTACGTGCGCATGCGTCCTCTCACGTGACGGCAGAAGGGGCTCTCTGGGCCACTTCCAGCGTGTGTGCCATGGGCTCGCCATCATGGCCTTATAGTGCTAGTCAAGGGTGGTGTTGGAAGAAATATCCTTCTGGGTTCAGTTCCAAGTGGGGAAAAAGATACTGGAAACATGGGGGCTGCTTGGAAGGTTTAACGGTGGACAGGACCACGTGGCCTGGAGCTCTACAGAAAGATGATCACATGCTTCAAGTTGGGAAGAGATCAAGAAAAAACGACTGAGGTGCCTGGGTTTTATACCCTCTGTTGGGATTTGAATTGGAGCTTGTATTCTAATTGGTTGTCAGACTCCCAGGGGCAACTCTGTAGGCTGCCCTGAGTTCCAGGCTTGGTTGAGCCTTGCTGGGTGATTATGCCCTTAAAAGGGCTTTTGGCAATTTCTATAGTTTTACCTGGAGTTCTTTGTTATGTAAAGTATTCTGGCTCAGGCCTTAATGTCCCACCCATTAACAAAGGTGGGGGTGAGATTCTGCTTCTGAGGTGAGTTTCTGCTTCTTGAGTTTCTACTCTTTTTAGGGGAAATATTCTGCCTTTTTAATATTTCCTAGGCTATTTCAATTTTCTAGGAGAGGGGTGGGTGCTAACTTCCTACAGTGGAACCAGCTCATTATCTTTAAAATCATACGTAGTAATACAAGCCAAATTCAGAAGAGAAAGAGAAAATGAAAAGAATAAAAAGCGCAAAGAAAGAAAGGAGAGTTAAAAAGAAAAGTGATATAATTAAAGATTCTGATTTTCATCACAAGAACCATATGGAAAGTATGTATTTCTTTTCTCCTTATAAGATTGCATTCATATATCCCTGCTTCCCTTCACCCAGTCCTTATCCATTTGCAAATCCACACGTCATTAATGTTTTAATGCACTTGTCAGCAGAAAGTCTGCAAAGAAGTTCCATAAGCTAGTCAGTATATATTTTATTTTAACCCTGGTCAAATAAGTTGGCTTTACATTCCTTGCTTTGGCTTCTAACAATCTTTAGATTCATTCAAATGTTGTCTTTGGTTTTAATCTTCTTTCCTTTCTTTTTCCAATCTTTGAAGTTGCTTCAATGTGTTAGAATTACCTCTGTTGGATGCTTAAGCACCTAAATAGCTGCCTTTCTTAGTGCAGGCTATCTGTAAAAACAAACCCTGACAAAACTAGGTTTATGGAGATACATCTTTGGCATATCTCATTAATTGATGAACAGTTTGGTCTACTAGTTAAGACATCAGGCTAGAAATGGGGACACTGTGAGTTCTAGTCCCATCTCTCTCTGTCTCTCTCTGTCTCTCTGTCTGCCTAACTCACCCCACACTGTGGTTGTGGTGGGGAAAATAGGAAGAGGAAGCAGTATTACTGATATTCACCACCTTAAGTTATTTATAAAAGTAACGAAGGCAGGATAAAAGTATATAAATTTCTCATTAAAATTTTCCTATGTGCAAGACTGCATGATTGCATGGCTGCTCTTGTGTTTCAGCAGCAAGGCAATATTTGTTAAGTTCTGTATTTATGGACTTTGCACATGAAAAGTCAAAGTACTCTCTTGTTTTTTTAGTTCTCCTAGGCCTGAAAAGGGAAGAGCTCTTGGACAGAAAGGCTAACAATTCTCCAGTTGACAATTAGACACTAAAAGAAGTCAGAAAGTTCATTCTATCATGACTGCCCTGTGCCAGGGAACCTGTGGATTTTAAATTACTTTCCCTCCTGGTTTGTAACTATGTACAACAGAGCAAATTAAAGTAAGTTCTGGGCAGGAAAAATGAACAGGAGCAAATACAGTGTTTGGGGTAGAGAGCACAAAAGGAAAACGGATTGGGTGAGTAATGCCAGCCCTGGGAGAACTACCAAAAGGTTAACAAGAATGTTTGTAGCAGAATAAATCATTTATGTTCCTGGCAGTTTCCGGAATACAATCCCCTCTAGGATTTGCAACAATCAACATAATGCTGAGGACTTATCTGATTCCCACAAAAATCCTAACTTATCCGGGGTACCTTAAGAACTAAGAATTATATAGAAGGAAAAACAGCAATGAAAAGATTGGTACCATATAAAGGTGCATATATTTTTATGCTGTAAAATTGCCCTGTCTAATCTCATATTCACTAGACACACTGAACTATATTACCTTTTACCTGAACTATTATGACTCTGGATAATTAGATATGCAGTTCAGTGAATCTAGTTATCTTTGTGGAAAGGGAATTTCACGAAGGCAGCAGTGTCACAAAAAAAAAAACAGGAAAAGCCCAAGGGGAACATCAGGTCAGTCAGAAAACAAACTTACATAGGAAAAGGCATCAAATAAAAAAAGTATTAAAGAATCCCTATAGACAAAAGCCTAAGTAATTAAGAAAACTAGACAAATAGGAAAAGGAAACAAAAGATAATTTAGAAACCCTTACAAACACAGGACATACCAAATAAGCAAAACAAACAGACAAAAGACACAAAATATAAATTACAAAAGGGACAGACAGGAGATTGCCACAGAACAAATATGAAAAACTATCTTAAAGCTAAAAGAGATAACATAAAACCAATAATACAATCTGGCCACCCCGCGGAGTTTGCCCTCCGGCGGAAATAAAGACAAACTCAAACAGAATTTGAAACATTAGGCACAAATACAAACACTCACACAAAATCAACTTACAAAGGGAGAAAAGGGTATAAAAAACCAGGGACTTACCATAAGAAGCTAGCTAGCCCAGGAACGCAGACTTCTTGCTGTTCTCCGCCTTCCTGAAAAATAAAAAGATCCAGCTTTCAAGCAGTTGTCCGTATCCTTGTGCTGGAGCTCTCCCAGTGGGAAAATCGAAACCTCAAAAGAAAGGCATTTTGATACTGTTATGTTCGGTGCGTGGTGCAAGAAGTGGAGACGAGTCAACGAACAGTGAACTTCAACTCTTTATTTAACATGGTGCAACAGCTCTCTGAACAGCCTCAACAGCCCCCTTTATATAGGCAAGCTCTTGGGTATTTAGCCAATGAAAACACAGGAATGTTAGCTCTTTTTAACCAATGAGAAGGGCTCGTTAATAGCCAATCAGATTCTCCTGAACGGACCAATCCGATATCGCTATTATCAGCCAATCAGAAGTGCAGGGCCAGAACCCTGCACTTTGCTTTAAGGTTTCAACAAACTTTATTCAAGCACTTTTATTAATTCACAACAGATACCTTTCAACATCTTTATTATCTTAAGGGATTGAACATTTGTAGCAAAACATGTCTGTATCCTTGAGACATTGCCCATCTGCAAATGACTGCCAAAACAGCAGCAAATAACAGAGATCTTAAAATAACCTATATGCTCAAACTTCCTGAGAAGCAGAATCTCTAACAAAATTAGTACACAAGAGAATTGTGCTGTTTTCATGCTGGCCCCATGCTGAAAACATTCTTTTAATTTCTTGAAAAGTTTCTCATCTACAGTGATAAAACTGATGAAAATTAGTTGGTGCCTTTCATTCAATCATAGGGTCATTACGCTAGTAAGTTCAGCTATCATGACTCTCTTTTTTTCCTGGCTAGATCCAGGACATGAGAAAGAAACAGAAAACATTTTGCTTGAACAAATAGTAATCCTAAAGACACTGCTTTTTGTTGTGGCTCCGATTCCCGAGCCTGTGCTGTTAGAGGAAGAGGACTTGGAAGATGAGGAGGAAGAACTGGGAATGCCTTCCTCCCCAGGACCTTCCTCTCTGGCAATGCCTTCCTCCATGATAATGTCTCAGGTTTCATCAGACAATCGTGAGGAACAGCCTGGGATTAATCAGGAGGAAGGCATATCGGAGCAGCCCCTGACAGGGAGTCAAGAGGAAGAATGTTGGCTTGATCCTAAGCAGCGTCATAGGGAGAAACGTGAGCAGCAACGTAGGAGGCGTGGGAGGGTCAGAGAGTGAGCTGAGTCATTGAGCCACACCCCACAGGGGATAAAAGTGGGTGTGTTGTCGGCTGGAACGTTGTACGGGACAAAGTTTGATCTTACTTCAGTTTTCTTTGTGAATGATTTTTGTGGTCTGCCGGGTAATTTTCTGTAAGTAGTTTTTTACTTGTTATCAGTTTGGACTTGGCAGGCAGAGCATATTGGAATGCCAAGGACGTTATCAGTTCCAAAGAATTAACTCTGTGAAGTCCAAGCCAGCCTGCCTGCCTGTGTTTGTGTGAGTTTGTACTCTTTCATCTTTTGGGAAAGAAGAAAGGTGAGACAGAACAGCTTTTCATGTATCCTCTGCAGGGAGAGAGGGAGGGAGGGAGGAGAGAGAGAGAGAGAAGCCAAGATTAAATGCAAGTGAGCAACTGAAATTTAGTGGGACTGATTCAATTGACTTTATTTGGAAATGTGCTTCTGTATAGGTACTGTATGTGTGTTGTCTCTCTCATTGTTTTCTTGTATTCCCCTTTGCCCAATAAACTCCTTCTTATAGAGAGAGATTGGTTTTAACAGGAAATTTGTCATTATAAATTTCTTCACAAGTAAGTTTGCATGGTTGCAGCTTGCCCCTTAGGGTGTCTATAAGCTCCAGATTTTTTATTTTAGACAGGAAGATATAAAGAACTGTCATATTTTTTTCAAAATTTTTAATGTTTATCTAAAAGGCAAACTATATTGTAAAAGATCTAAAAACTCCCCATTTAAACAAATGAGTTTGTGTCATCCCTTACCAATTGGAATACATCAATCTTTTTATAGGAGCCCATCAGTGATCTTGGCATTACCATGATTTGCAGCTCATAGCAATCACCTTCAGTCAAACACTATTCAATAGAAGAGATCTACTGCTCTGTAGCTCAGGGTTGAACTGTGGAGTCCTTGGTGCTCCCTGAGCTTGATTGTTTGTTTGCAGGTGTTTCATTGTCTGACTTGTTGACATTGCTACCCTACTAGGTACCCCTCATTATTTAACGAAGTCATCTCATCTTCATCAGCAGGCATCAATGTTTTACTATCTGACATGGATGGGATGCATTTGTCCGGGCCATTCTACAAACCAATTCACAGGAAAAGAAAATGCAGTTTTTGGTATTATGTCTATGTCCATATATAAGAGCGACTTCATCATTTTACTATGAAACCTGAAAAATTACTAAGCAGTTCAGAATAAACTCAAGCACACATACCACAAACAAAAGAAGCATTTGCTGCTCAAAAAATGAAACAGCACGATCCTTTCCAATATGGTTAAAGCTGGGGAAAAACAAAGTTATTGATGTAGAAAAAGACATCTTTTTTATTTCTTTACTCATAAACTTGCAGTACAAGTTTGCAATTTGTAGTTTTTACAACAAGCCCATCTCATATTCTTTTTACCACTGCTATTCTCTGGGGTCACCAGAGAGAGATTTTCATCAAACCAGCAGTAAAACAAACAGGCTCATAAACCAATGATCTTTCACTGAAACCTAAGCCCTGCAGGAAAGTAATAACAAAACAGAACAGAATTGGAAGGGACCTTCTAATCCAACTCCCTGTTCAAGGAGGAGATCCTATACACCATTCCAGACAAATCACTGTGTAATCTCTTCTGGAAAACTCCAGTGATGAAGCATCCACAACTTCTGGAAGCAAGCTGTTCCAGTGATTGTTGATGGATTCATCTTTCCCAGAGTGCTTTGATTCTACTTGACTATCCTAAGTAGTGAGAAAGGTTGTATTTCCTTTTATTTCTTCTGTCCCAAACCCTTTTCCCTTTACTGTCTGACTATGTTGTTGCCTTTTCAATTTTAAGCTCCAGTATCTTATCATTTTTATAAACAATATATTTTCAGCTGAAGGTCTGGATAAAAATGTTTTTAACAAATAATTACATGGTTAGAATTTCTGCTGTTCATATTAAAAGTTATTTTCTTAAAAAGTCAGCTACCAATTTATAAATGTATGTTGTCAGAAATGGGTAGGGTAGAATGAGAAAGATTCTTACAACACCTGTTTGTTTCTTTTTAGATGTTTGTCATCCCATCACACATTTGCAACTTACACCAAAAGCACAAAGGAATCAAAAATGTGGTTTGAATCGGCTTTGTGGGGGAAACACCTGGATCTAAACAGACACACATAACTGAGTGTGCAAAATATCATCTCAAAGCTTACCAGTTCTCAGCTATTTCATCTTATTCATGTTTATCCTAGGTCTCTAGATTCAATGTTCAGCCTCTCTTTTCTACTTTTGGTAAACGTATATCATAAAAGAAATAATATTCTCTTTATATCTTTACACAAAAATAAAAAGACTGCATCTGCAAGCAGTTTTGGTTTGCTTTGTCACGGGGAAGCTAAAGGCTCTTCCAACATTACCTTGCTGCAGTATAGAAAATAACATCTGTGTCCATTACTATATGTTTTTTAAAAAATGCAATGTGTTTTGCTTTCCATTGTAAACTCATGGCTTAAGAAGTCCATTTGATGACAAAAATGTACTACTTGCGGGAGGAAAACATTTTGAAAATAACATTGTCTCCTTAATGAACAAAGAAACATTTGAAACACTTCAAAAATATATTCCTGCACAGATATTCTTGAGTACAAATTGTTCAACTAGTGCTTTCGTTTTGAAACGTGAGCAGCCTTGTGACTGTTTATCCCACTGCTTCTTCTCCCAAAGTCAACATATGTTGTTCTCTTCTCCAGTCCCAGCCCTACCACCAACCCACACAACTTTTGCTTCTTAAGCAATATTGGGCAAATGTAAGAAAGTTGAACTCCAGGATCACCTGAAAGCATCAAAAGTACAGATGGTTTCTTAAACAGAACTACTAAAGTGTTCTGCCTCTAGAAGGTGCAGGTTATCCTCAGATTGTAATTCACAATGTCTATGGAAATTCTCAATCATCCAAGTCATGGATGTTTCTCAAAGAAGCCCTGCTGCCTTCTGGAAGAAGCATCTTTCTAACTTAGAAATTAAGATTTGAAACCAAGCAAGTTAAGGAGATTCATTCCTAGTGGCTGCAGGTAGCTAAAAATATGGCACCTCTTCAAGTAAGTCACATATCCTGTTCTTTTGGCAGCAATACAGAATAGTTTACTGTTTGAATTTTCCTGTCTAATTTATACCTTTCTACTTCCTGGAAATCTCCAATCTAAATATTTAATATGTCCAACCCAAGAAGCCCAGACAAGATTAATATCCCAAATTGCTACAGATTCACAATGATTCTATCACTTGTCTAATCTATTATTATCTTATATTATATAATATAGAGAAGCTTCAAGGTAGCAATTTTCTCAGTTATTATGGTCAAATTAATTACATTAATTCTAAGGGATTTTTCTGCCTCCCTATATTAGCTTTTAATGGTTGTGAAACATAACTGTAAATGCACACAGAGACACATGTATACACTTCTACTGTATCCTATGCATTTGTATTATACTCCAAACTGTCTATTTTATCCACATTTCTTGGGCAATACAAAAAATAACCTGTTTAGATTTAGAGTACCCTTGGTTCATCATCCCCAGGTATTTGATATTTCAGCTGAATTACCTTTTTTCCTATGAAGTTTACATAATATGCTATGCCCAACAATTGAAATGTATTATCATCAGCTCTCCACAATATACTGTACTTTAACCCAAAGATTTCCATTCATCTGTAGCCAAGTTTCCCATGCCATGCAAACCTGTGGTGTCTCTTCTTTCTCTCTGAATAGCAGGAATTCATTTAATAAAACTGCCAATATATCAGAGGAACACTAAAGCTCGTGGAAGAGAAATGGAAAGAATAGACTGGGAGAATTAGTCATAATCTGCACTGTATTAAGAACCTCAGTGAAATGTTAATAACCTCAACAGGTTTTGATTACAATCATGTCATCTATCTAGACGTCCAACCACAGGATGCAACTGATCATTGGAAAAATGTTCTGTGGTGCTGCAGTACTAGTGGCACAAAGAGGCTATAGATATGGGTGGGTTAAAGAAAGCAAAACTATGGCAACTCTGGAACTGGTGTGTTGATTTTCCCATCCCTTAATATCAGTGGGAAGAATCTTGATATTGGTGAAGAATCAGGGGATAATAAAGAGGCTGATATATAACCAGGCTATTTTCTTTTTGAATCAAATAAATATGCAAATTGGTTTCATTTGGATTTCCTGAGATTCATCTTGTTTATGCCTCACAAAATAAAAATGGTCACAGGCCTGGCATCAGCAATCTTGGCTGGAACAATTAGATCTTAGAATGACTCACTGTGCCAAGGGCTTTTTACAGAAATTATATTATGAATCTGGATCATGAAGCTCCATTTTTAATTTCACAACACCTGAAAATCAAGCTTGTGTTAATTTTAAAATTTCTGAGAAATTAAACTGAGCAGTCTCAGGCATTTTGATATCCAGATGCTAATGTATCATGGATATAAAAAGGGGTCCCATTGCTCTTAAATCTTTAATCTCCAATATATTGTGTTTAGTATGTTTGTCCACTAGCTTTTTTAGGAGAAAGAAAACAAAGACTTTAGTATTAACATTTTGTGCTATGCAAGACAAACCAGAATGTTTAGTATCATTTTCATATAGATGAATTCTTAGGTGACGGGTGAGAGAAAATGAAACTCAAAGAATGCCTTTACTTATTGCTTCTCATGGAGGATTTAAAGCACTGAGCTTCTGAAACATGTAAGCTGCAACCATATTTAATTTCTATTAAATCATTTAAATACTCCTGGAAAATACTTCTAGTATAGCGAAAGGTATGCATTAGGTATGAAACCTTATACATAGTGCTGACTTCATTAAAAACCAAAATAGTATTCAGCGCACACAAAAATATGTGATACCTTAAAATCTAACCAATCACATTTTAATATGCTATTTTGCTATTTTTATCATGCATTAATCAGATCCAAGTACAAATCATAAGAAGTAATTGTTCTACTCTTATCTGCCCTGATAAAACACTGCTTGGAATAATGTGTCCAGTTCCGGTCATCAAAGTTTAAAAAGAACAATGACAAATTGGAGCAAGTTCAGAGAAAGTCTACCAAGACCCTGAGCATGAATGGGCTGGAAATCAAGACCCATGATGAATGGTTAAACGATCTGGACATGTTTGGACTACAGAAGAGAGAAAAACACAGATGTTACAATGCCTCAATGTACAATGTTTGGCATGACTTCCACACCCTCTTAGTGTTTGAGGGGGGGATGGGATTTTTCTATTTTCAGATTGTGTATATCTTGCATGGTGTTTTCAGTTAATATTGACCACCAGAAGGCAGTGCATAACTAATCCTTAATGGGGGACCATGAGATCTTATTCTAGGAGCTAACATACTTCATACATGAATGTATGACAAAATGTAAATCTTCAAGAGAACTTAGTAGAAGGTAGACTGTTTTATACTATTTTATCAGAACCCCTGCCACTCTGTTCAGCATCTGGACCTGGATAACTCCCAAAACTAATGAATTGCATATAGTTATCTAAAATGGAATGTTATTGAATTGGCAGAGAGTTTGAGCCAACAGAATAAGATCTGGCTATCATGGACTTATGATCACAATTGAGTTCAAAATTTATGTTGCTAAGTGAGACAGCAGTTAAGTGAGTTTTGCCTTATTTTACCACCTTTCCTGCCACAGCTGTTAACGGGATCACTGCAGTGGTTAAATTAGTAACACAATTAAGTGAATCTGGCTTCCCCATTGACTTTGCTTGTCAGAAGGTCACAAAAGGTGATCACATGACCCCGGGACACAACCATCGCACCTTTTGTGACCTTCTTTTGTGACAAGCAAAGTCAATGGGGAAGCCAGATTCACTTAATAATCAGGTTACTGACTTAACAACTGCAGTGATACATTTACCAACTGCGTCATAAAATAGGGCATAATTCACTTAACAAATGTCTTGCTTAGCAACATAAATTTTGGGTTCAGTTGTGGTCATAAGTGGAAGACTACCAGTAGAAACAAGAAATATAAACAATAATAGCCACATTGCTGAGCAAGAAAGAGCAGTCGGTAAGTGGATAATATCTTCATTATGATCAGTAAAGAATGCAGAAGAGGACAGAAGTGTAAATTGTCCATATGTTTTAAGAGCTTATATAAATCAGGCTAATGTTTGAATCCAAGAACTTCACTTTAAAGTCACTCTCAAGAGACTCAAGTTTGAATGCTGTAATCCAGTGGTCCCCCAACCTTTTGGGCACCAGGGATCCGTTCCGTGGAAAACAATTTTCCCACGGACTGGGGAGATTGTGGTTTTGCATGCCACCTAGATCCCACAATGTGCAGATGAAACTTCACTAGCTTGTGTGACCCGATTCCTAATAGGCCATAGACCAGTAGTGGACCACGAACCGGGGCTTGGGGACTCTTGCTGTAATCAATGGAACATTTTGAGAATATATTGAGGGAAGATTGCCAGTGTTATATGCAACATACTTGGTCTGCAAAATCTCCTTTTGCCTCTCTTGATCAAAGCATTGCAGGACGAATATGGTAACCTGACTTAACCTATTATTCCTTGTCCATAAATACTAGTTTAACTTGTCTTTGCATGACTAATGATGCTTTGAATTTATAATCTGCACATTAAAACAGTAACATATTGAAAGAAGCAAACAACCAATATATATCACAAGATATTGAGCTTACCCTTGAATATCTGCTTTATTAACCTGAAACATTTTGAAAATGTTTTGTAGTTAAAAGTAATGAGCATGATGTACACAGTAGGATAGCACATTCAGATGAACATCTTATCAGCCAATTACCTTGTGATAAATAATAAAACCCCATATGTGGGCTGATCAGAATTAGATTGTTTTAATTAATTTATAGTTTTGATTCCCATTTTTGTACTTCCCATTGTTTATTAGAAAATGATCAGTGTTGCTCATAGGAATAACACAGCAGGACTTATCTTTTTAGAAGCAATAACAATGGTATTATCTGGCATCCTTTTGAATTTCTATTTACTCTTCAAAGTGTTGATGCACTGGATAGATGTATTTTTCTTGAGCTATGCCAGTTATTATTCAAAATGTTTTGGTTTGAGTTGGTCTTGGATAGGTAGTCAAGATGACAGAAAAACACTGTATATAAGCAGTATCAATCTGCATTTTGGGATTCTCCTGGAAAGCTATAGGGGCTGGTTCTTGACAAATGCCTGCAATTCAAAATTTACCACTACAGTTGAGCCTGTTGCACATCTATGCATAAATATATTTATTACAGGTGGATCTTTGAGTGAACTAATATAATTATGGCAAAGTCAATTCCTTATCTGTACAATGAGTCAGACAAGAACATTTCCAGGCTACTGATTTACAAACACACCAAAATAACTAAATGAAACTAAATAAATGAAATCTCTTGCAATTTTTGTCCACTCAACCCTTTTGCCCTATTCCCAGAGTCAATCGCACAAGTCCTTTCTAGAAATGTACTCATTTACTTATACTTTTAATCCAGCCAAATAGTAGTTCTTCCATGTTAGAAGTATGAGGTTTTTTTTAATCAATGCATGATGTTAATTAAATGGAAGACCCTTTTCTGCAGTCCTGCAATAAAGCTGAACAGATATCAATAGTGTTTGTTTCAGTTTTAACCCATGCAACAACCAGCATTCTCTTCTGTGTTATGTGTGTTTCTGTTCACAAACATTGCCTTACAAATTCTAGCATGGGTGGGTGTGTGGGAGGCGTCTTTCAATGAAACCCATTATTAAGAGAATCACAACAGAAGAAACTGATAAGCTCTGAATTGCTGAAAAGCTTTGTTAGAAAGAAATGTATGATCATTCTGATATGCTATTTAAGTCCTTCCTCCTGGTATCTTGTTGATCATTATGAGAATAGAAAGATGGCCTAGGTTGGCCTTTGATCTTGCAATCTTTTATATATATATATGATTGGTCTCTGACAAAATGGCCCCAACCCCTTAAGTTATGCCATGGTGAATGTATTCTTAATATCCTAGAGGCATCTGTTGGTTGAGCATCTATATCCTTTGAAATTCCTACGCAAGCTTTTCAGCCTGAGAGTTTTCTCACAGGAACATTGCTCATCAGATAAAGTAGTTCACAAGGTGGTCAAAGACCTAATTTTAAAACCAGGATATCAATATTTAAAGTTTTCCTGGGTTTAATAGAAGAGAACCAAGGATTCCACAGTTTTCCTGCATTCGTGCCACAGTATGGAAAGAGGATGGTCTTTACTCATTTGCTTTGTTTGGTGATAGAAGGACAGCCAGGTGCCCTGGGTTTTAATCTTGTTAAAAGTAACTAAAGAAAAGGGTCAGAGGGCATTGACATGCAGTGCTTCTTAGAGCTGTAAATCAACATCCTAATGATATGCATGCTATTTCACAATGATTAACTCAGCAGACCTTGGGGTCAACTTCTGAGTCATCAGAAATTATCTCAATTGGTCTTCAGTAGAAAAAGAAAACCGAATGGAACTAAGTGGGTGATACATAAAGGAGGCTGTTGATTGCATCAGAAAATAAGTTGGCAGCCACTGCAAACAAATTATTCCCAAGTTTATCAGGAACATTTATAAGTTACTCTCTCAGAGACTATCCAGTCACACATGCTTAGGTTTCACTAGAGGGACACTCTTTGAAATTTCCCCATAGGTCTCCATGAATGAAGGTGTGTGTATGTGTGTATGTGTGTGTGTGTGTGTGTGTGCGCGCATCCCATGAAATAAAAAGGTGGCAAGTAAATAATGGTAAATAAACCAAAATGTACAAATATTTCTTTTCTTTTTTGCTGAAAAGGTAAAAATGGCTAAACGTTATTTCTTGTTGCAAAATGTATGTACAGGTAGTCCTCAACCACAATTGAGCCCCAAATTTCTGTTGCTAAACATTGGTTTAAGTGAGTTTGCCCCCATTTTATGACTTTTCTTGCCACAGTTGTTAAGTGAATCACTGTAGCTGTTAAAGTAGTCAAACTGTTGTTAAGTGAACCTGGCTTTCCCATGGGCTTTGCTCGTCCGAAGGGTGCAAAAGGGGATCGTGTGACCTTGGGACACTGCAACAGTCATAAATATGACTCAATTTGCCAAGCATCTAAATTTTTGATCACATGACCATGGGGATGCCACAACGGCCATAAGGGTGACAATTGGTCAAAGGTCACTTTTTTCAGTGTCATTGTAACTTTGAACAGTCACTAAATGAACTGTTGTAAGTCAAGGACTATGTCATGCCCTTGTGGGAGACTGACTCCGAGGGGAACAGCCGACAGGGATGGGAGATGTGGCTCCGGAGGTTGTAGAGGAGGCTGGGGAAGGGCAGAGGCCAGCTGGGCAGCCAGAAGAAGACCCAGGCCCATCCCCTCTCCATCCTAGGGGAGGCAAGGAGGAGAGGATAAGGGAGAGCCGGGAATGGCGTGGTCTACAGGGGAGGAAAGGGCCTTGATCCTCTTCATGGGCTGCAGCTGTGAGAACTGGTTAAAAGGACTAACATGCGTATGGGCCAGTGCTGGAAACAAAGCGTGGAAATATCTCTAGTCTGTTGTTCCTCTCTGAGTTTGACGTTCTTCCCAGTGTCTGTTTCGATATCTGTGGACATCTTCAAGCCCTTATCTTGCCTGATTCCCTTAATTGCTTCAGTGTGGTATGTGTTGTTTTTACTCTTTATAATTTATAAGCATTTTTAGTTTAAACCAGCATTTCCTCCTTTCCGTAATTGTTTGTGGGGGAGTTTTTTTTGTCTCCAGTCAAGGATATTTGGAGCTTTGAAGCAAAGTGAAGGAATAAAAGGGGCTTCATCTGTTTTTGGGACTTTGTTTATTTTGTATTCCATCCTGGGTCATCACAAACTACCTGTACTGTAGACTGATTAACATCATAGAGCAACTCTTCCTACATTTGGCTTCTAGGTAGGTTTGACTGGTCTTCCAGGATTGGAATGGCCCAAAATATCCAGAAGGCAACAGTTTGGAGAAGACTGCATAGACATCAGCCGGAAGCCATAATGACATCATATCACACATTCCATGATGCACATTATATATGAACTCCCTGGGCCCCAAATCCACCTCTTCTGTTCAGTTTTGTAAAAGAATAAAATTGGGATAGGGAACCTACTGTAACTTGGCCCCTCCAGATGTCACTAAACTAAATCTTGGAAAAAGTCAAAACAGGGATGGCCAATTGTGAGAAATATTTGGTTGTATTTCAACAATATCAAAGAGAACCACCAGTCTCCATTCCTGGAACAAGTTAAGCGTACTAATTATGGATCCACCCCTATCAAGTTTCGTTTGAACCCAGTATTTTTATTTAGGCTGATTTTGCAGATAAGGCGATAAATGTTAGGACTTTAGGAATACTGAACTACAGTATAGCTCTTGTAAAAGCTACTTTTTTTCCACTTAAGAAAGGGTTAACAGGTGAGGGAATGATGAATTACAGTGTTACCAAGATTAGAAAATACTTGCAAGCAGATAATATTATGTCAATATTATAGGACATGTGCTACTCAATTTGCATCAGCTATATGGTACCAGATATCTATGCAAACTTTATGATGGTATTTCTGAGCATGTTCTTTGCAAGGTCAAAACTTGCCCATCCAGAATGGCAAGTTCGAATTTCTTCCTTTTTTTTTCCTTTTTGGTTTGGAAAAAGGAAAATAACTGAATAGGCCATACCTTGCTTGCCCTACATTTCTATGTAATATTCCATTAATATGAAGGAAAAATTGTCTGTAAAATATTTATGTCTCCTCTACAATTTTTGACAAATACAAGCATTTTGAAGTCGGACACATGAAAATGGATTGGGCTGATACATCTGTAGGTTATTTCAAGAACTATTTCCATGGTGGTTTTTCCCACTGACAAGCATTCATAGTATTTGAAGGCAAGCCCATCTGAATATTAATTAATTGTATTTATTTATTAGACTTGCATTACTTCATAAGTAATTCAAGGCAACAAACATAGATAATACTCCTTTCTCTTGTTTTTCCCACCACACTGTGAGGTGAGTCATGCTGTCTACCAACTCACTGCTTATCATTTCCAAGATTACTATTATCAGAACTTACAATTGTGCTGAAGGAATGGTTTATTTATTTATTTTGCACAGGGGAGGGATACTGGGCAGTGTACAATAAAATGTTAAAATAGAAAAACAGCATATAAACGTTTAAATTTTGTGGGGGGGAATTTAGAACTAGCAGTGGGTTCTTGAGTAGGGGATGTTAAGTTCTGTGCATGGGTGCAAAGGATGGAGACGAGCCAGTAAACAGTGAACTTCAAACTCTTTATTTACATGTGAAAACAGTTCAGCTCAATGGCCACAATGGGCCACTTTATAAAGGCAACTGTTAACTTATTTAACCAATGAAAACACAGGGAGCGNGGCTCGTTAATAGCCAATCAGAGTCTCCTGAACGGACCAATCTGATGTCGCTATTATCGGCGAATCAGAAGTGCAGGGCCAGAACCCTGCATTTTGCTTCAAGCTCTTAATAATCTTTATTAAGTATTTATTGATTCACAACACCCCTTCCCCCCAGGTTCCGTTTAAGGGGGGCGGTCACGTAGTCTTTGAAGTAGGCAGGTTGTTTTGATTGTCTATTTGATTTGCATTGTTCTCCCGGTATTTGGCTACAGTCTTGTTGGGGTAGGACGTTATCCGGTGAAGAGGGTGCCGCCGTTCCGCATTCGAATTTTCGTCGTCGCTACTGCTCTCGGCATCTCTTTGAGGCGAGGCCACCCTCATTCCGGATCCATCACGTGCTGCCTCTAAGCGGTCATTACCACCGCTTAAACTTTCTGCCGCTTCAAATTCAGCTTCCTCGCTATCTCCTCCCCCCTCGGTTTGGAAATCAGGGGGCTCGGAGATCCCCGAATGTAGCCTTGAACGCAGCTGATCAATATGGCGCTTCCATATTCTATCGTCGCGACATTTCACGCGGTACGATCTAGGGCCGGTTACTTGTACTATAGTTGCCTCAACCCACAACAGATCATCCGAAAAGTTCCTAGCGAAAACCAAGTCGCCTACCTGGAAATTGCGGCATTTCCCGATGGAACCGTGTGGTTTTTCAGGTTCATATGATGGATGTAGACGGTCGAGGTGGGAGCGGAGCTTCTGTCCCATTAACAACTCGGCGGGAGTTTTATTGGTGACGCTGTGTGGAGTGATATGCTGCAAAAGGAGTATCCGGTTAATCTTGTCTTCTATATCGCCATAGTCCATTTTATGCAAGGTTTTCTTGACGAATTGTACCATGCGCTCGGCCCTTCTGTTGGCCGCAGGATGCACTGGCGAAGTTAGAGCATGGCAAATACCGCGGTCCGCCAGGTACTATTCGAAGGACAGTGTGGTAAATTGGGGCCCATTGTCAGATACTAGAATGTCTGGTAATCCGTGTGTTGCAAAGAGTCTGTCTAGTTTCCTGATGGCTGATTCGGTTGTTGTATTCCTCATTTCATGGATTTCAAGCCAGTTCGAAAAGGAATCCACCATTAATAAGAATGTGTGTCCCTTGGTAGCACCCGCAAAGTCCAGATGAATACAGGACCATGGTCCCCTCGGTGTTTCCCATTCAGTCGGGGTTGCTTTCGGAGGGGTGTTGCTTACTTCCTGGTATTTGTGACAAGCTTTTACCCATGTCTCGATCTGCTTGTCAATACCCGGCCACCACGCATAGCTTTGTGCGAGGGCTTTCATACACATGCCGGGGGGGCCATCGTGCAAGGTCCTTAGTATCATTGGTCGCAACCGCTCTGGGATGACAACTCTATCACCCCAGATAATGCAGCCCTTTTGGGAAAATAGTTCCGTTTGCCAATTCTTGAATGGGGCGTAGTCGTCAGGTATCTGGTCCAACGGCCATCCCCGCTCGACCCAACTGAGGACTCGTGCTAAAATGGGGTCGCGTTTTGTTTCCATCGCGATATCTCAGGCTGTTAATGGCGGCGTTCGAAGTGTCTCGATCTGCAGTGTTGTAGCCGTCGGAGCGGGGTCATCAATGGTCTCCGGAAGAGGTGCGCGGCTCAATGCGTCGGCGTGGGGAATGGCCTTCCCCGGGCAATGTTGCAACTTGTAATTATATGCCGCCAAGAATTCTGACCAGCGGGTCATTCTGGCGGATAATACATACGGTGTTGGCCTATCTCCCGCTATTATTCCCAGCAAAGGTTTGTGGTCAGTCACTATGGTAAAGGCTCGGCCATACACATATTCATGAAATCTGTTAACCGCGGATACTATAGCAAGGGCCTCCTTATCAATTTGACTGTAATTGTGTTCTGCTTTTGATAACGTCTTTGAGAAATAGGCAACAGGGGCTTCACTACCGTTTGGCAAAACGTGGCTTAAAATGGCGCCCACTCCGAATGGGGATGCATCACACATGATCGTTCAAGGCAAAGTCTCGTTATACAGCATCAGAAGTCAATAAATTTTTTACATGTCGAAACGCCTGTTCTTCTCTGTGTCCCCATACCCAGGTTGATTTTTTGTCCAATAAACGATGTAGGGGTTCAGCTACGGTTGCTTTGTGAGGCAGGAAAAC
>BHEV01010204.1:0-25049 GCA_004319985.1 Emydocephalus ijimae | reverse complement strand
CAACCGTGGCAACTTTAAGACTTGTGGACTTCAACTCCCAGAATTCCTCAGCCAGCAAAGCTGGCTGAGGAATTCTGGGAGCGGAAGTCCACAAGTCTTAAAGTTGCCAAGGTTGGACACACCTGCTGTAGCCCATCATACAATGTCATGAAAAGTACATTGGACATAGGTTGTAAAGCCCAAGAACAGATTTTTTAAAAACTTCTTCAGAAAGAACTGATCTTCTCTCCACCTAGTTTTCCATCTACCTCTTTGGATCAAACTGCTGGTGATGCAAGACATAATTCAACTAGCAAAACAATATCCTTTTACGGGCTTTTACCTCCTTAAAAAGGTAAAGGTTCCCCAATTCTGGCTCTAGGGGGCGGTGCTCATCTCTGTTACAAAGCCAAAGGGTCAGTGCTGTCTGAAGACATCTTCATGGTCATTTGGCAGGCACACAGAGCACTATTATCTTCTCACCAAAGTGGTCCCTATTTTTCTACTTGCATTTTTACATTCTTTGAACTGCTAGGTTGACAGAAGCTGGGACAAGTAACGGGAGCTCACTCCGTTACATGGTGCTAGGAATTCTAACTGCCGAACTGATGACCTTTCTGATAGACAAGTTTAGCATCTTAGCCACTGAGCCACCACATCCCTTCTTTTTACCTCCTTACATTTAACAAATAGAGGTCACGTGGTGATATCATTGCATTGTTCATTTCTTCATAACTTCTGCATTACATTCCCCACCATGAAAAAAAAGAAGGAAAATTATTTCATAGTGGTGCCCTTCTCCTCTTCCTCCTCCGCTTCCTCGCTATCTAATGGGTTTTGGATTGTGTTAAATTTCAAATATATTGGCGGCCATATAATTATGTTAATTTCCCTAGCATGTGTTCCTAGTGTGCTATCCAGAATTCATTAATTGTTCATACCCTTTATGAGGAGTTCTTTATTTATGCTTTGTGGCTAATTCAGCAATTTGCTCTAATAATGTGGGCCTCTCTCTTAATTATTTCAGAAACCTTTTTTAAAAAACAACAATAAAGTAACACTCATAACCCTTCTTCAGCAGTCTAATTAAGCTGTTCTGTTGCAAGAGAATTTCTCCCAGTCTTTCAGAAGGACTTAAATTTGGGATTTGGGATATATGGTGTTAGATCACTCTGAATAAAAGTATTGTTTTTTTTTAGAGTTATTTTTTCCCCTAATTTCAATTTGAAATTAAAAGCTTTGGGCTTTCCAATACCAATGCTGCAAATCTGATTTATTCATGTCCATCACTACACAATTTCTTAGAAAAATC
This sequence comes from Emydocephalus ijimae, assembly GCA_004319985.1. Taxonomy (NCBI): domain Eukaryota; kingdom Metazoa; phylum Chordata; class Lepidosauria; order Squamata; family Elapidae; genus Emydocephalus; species Emydocephalus ijimae. The sequence goes on along the minus strand of BHEV01010204.1, from coordinate 23,758 downwards.
TTGGAAGGAATATTATTGGAAACTGATGTGAAATGGGCTGGCTGATATTGAAATCTAATTTCCTCCCTAGCTCGATTCCAAAGTATATATCCCCCAATGAAATAAATAAGTAATAGATCAACTCTGAATTGAAAACATATTTCTTCACACAATGGCGTTGTGTGAACACATAGCGTTTTAGGCTAAGAACCTACTATCATCTTTAGCATGTTTATTTATATGATTTAGATGCCTACCTAGCTCAACAGGTAACCCTGGGTGATGTAAAAGGATTACTAGCAGGAAAACCACAACATACAACCCCTGGCATACAAAGGTAAAACTATGATCACACAAAAAAATGCATATCAACAGCATCAGAACTCATCTAATTTTACCCAAACATGCGGTGAATCAGCCAGGTCTCCAGTGACATGTTGTGAGAAGTAGACTCTCATTTTAAGGTATTGTTTGTTAATCCTGGTTTTAAATTTACTAGAATATATAAAGTCAACCAATTGCTGCTATTGTGAATAGACAACTGGCATTTGTTTCTGGGCAGCTTCTCTGTTAGGAAAATGCCAGATGGGATTTGAGTTCACAGATATACCTTTCTGCAAGTGTGAACTTCAGTGTGCTGCCTATTAGTTCTCAGAGTATATGTTTGATGTAGTAGGATGCTTCAGTTTGATATGATTCTGTCTATAGGAATGGAATAACAAAGAAGTATGTTCGGAAGAATCGTAATAACAGAATAACAGAGTTGGAAGGGACCTTGGAGGTCTTCTAGTCCAACCCCCTGCTCAGGTAGGAACCTCTATACCATTTCAGGCCGTCCAATCTCTTTTTAAAAACCTCCAGTGTTGGAGCAATCACAGCTTCTGGAGGCAAGTTGTTCCACTGGTTTATTGTTGTCGCTGTCAGGCAATTTCTCCTTAGTTCGAGGTTGCTTCTCTCCTTGAATAGTTTCCATCCATTGCTTCTTGTATGGCTTCAGACCCCACTCTCTATCTTGTCTTTCATGATTGGTGTGTGTGTGTGTGTGGGGGAGTTGAATGGATCCAAGTATATCTTTGCATGTGGGTGGGGCTTTTAGAAGGGATCCTATTTCTTCACAAAGTATCCAAAAAGTAGGGAGTCCTTATTTCCTTGTCTTTTTATGCTTTTTATTTTTTATTTTTTTATTTGTCAATTGCTTACAAGATAATAGGTATAAGTAAAAACATAGTTATGAATACATGGATACATATAAGAAAAATAAAAATATATATAAAAGAAACAATAGGACTTGGACGGTAGGCACATTGGTGCACTTATGCACGCCCCCTACAGACCTCTTAGGAAAGGTGTGAGGTTAATAGTAGACAGTCTGAGGTTAAAGTTTTTGGGGTTTGGGGAAGAAACCACAGAGTCAGGTAGAGTATTCCAGACATTGACCACTCTGTTGCTGAAGTCGTATTTTCTGCAGTCACATTTGGTGCAATTAACCTTGAGTTTGTATCTATTGTTTGCTCTTGTGTTGTTATGATTGAAGCTGAAGTATTCATTGACAGGTAGGACATTGCAATGTATGATTTTATATACTATACTTAGATCGGACCGGAGGTGGCGTAGTTCTAGGTTTTCTAGGTCTAGAATTTCGAGTCTGGTGGCATAAGGTATTCTGCAACGAGTAGAGGAGTGGAGAACTCTTCTTGTGAAATATTTCTGGACTTTCTCAACTGTGTTAATATCAAATACGTAATGTTGGTTCCAGACTGATGAGCTGTATTCGAGTATTGGTCTAGCAAATTCTTAAAACCTTTTTGGCTATGTAGTTACAGTGGGCTCTAGTACTTAGATCATTAGAGATGAGTACTCCAAGGNCATTCTGATACATAGTCAAGGTCTTTTTGAAGGGTAGCAATATTGTCTGTGGTGTTGAATAGCTTTACATCATCAGCAAAGAGAACGCAGTTGCTCTTGATATGATCACAGAGGTCATTTATGTAAAGTATGAAACGAGTTGGTCCTAGAACACTGCCTTGGGGAACACTACTATTGACAGGTGCAGAATTTGATAGGATGCTCCCAATTTTGACCATTTGTTGTCTGTTTGACAGGAATGCTTCTATCCAGTTATGCAGTTGTCCAGAGATACCATAAGATTTTAATTTTAGGATTAGTTTGTCGTGTACCTCTGAATCAAAGGCTTTACAGAAGTCTATGTAGATTGTGTCTTTTGCTTTGCCCTGATCGAGTTGTGTAGTCCATATGTTTTTGCAGTGTAAGAGTTGCAGATTACACTATAGTTTTTTCCTAAAACCAAATTGTTTATTAGAGAGTAGGTTGTTTGTTTCTAAGTGGAGGATGATGGGTTGATTAATAATTTATTCCATGACTTTATAGGTGACGCAGCACAAAGAGATTGGTCTGTAATTTTCAATTAGGCTGGGGTCTCCCTTTTTGAAGATGGGGATGACTGTGGCTTGTGACCATAGTTTTGGCAAGGAGCTGGTCCTGAAAGATTTTTTTTTGCTTCTCAAGCAATGATTACCCAAAAAGGAACTCAATGGATCTAAGCAGAAATGAAACACTGGATACAGGTTGCTATAAAATGTGAGAATAATTACATTAGATCTTTCTTAGCAGCTGCAGGGTAGCTGAAGAGTGTTAATTAAGGAAAGACAAAAAAAATCTCCATGGACAGTGAGAAATAGCAATTGGAAGAATAACAAAGAATGACATATGCGGACATTCACAGGTCATTTCCATCACCTCTCTAAAGTCAAATGCATATTTGACTCAACTTTTCTTTTGAGCTAGAATTTCACTCTTGTTCAGAGATGAAATTATTTTATTTTTTTCTAAGATGACTTTGGCAGGAGAGGCAAAGGCAAAGGATAACAGATCCCTCACATCCTGGACATAAACTATTTCAACTCCAGAACACCATTGTAGGGCATTGCATGCCAAAACAATTAGACACAAAGACATTTTTTTTACCCCATCACTCTACTAAACACCTAACTCCTTCAGCACTGTCTTATGCCTAAAGATATTTACTCATGGAGTAGGGTTTTATTGCTATGATTCTTCTAATCTTTTTTTGTTTCTCGTCTTCTCATCTTTCCTACTATCTTCTCCTATTGGTATCTTATGATTTATCACTTGTTGTTTCTATCTTATGATTTACAATTGTATCTTATGATTTATGATTTATCACTTTGTTACTTGTACGTATACTGCTTATGCACCAGAGACAAATTCCTTGGGCGTTCAATCACACCTGGCCAATAAATAAATATTCTGTTCTGTTCTGTTCTGTTCTGTTCTGTTCTGTTCTGTTCTGTTCTACTCTACTCTACTCTACTCTACTCTACTCTACTCTACTCTACTCTACTCTACTCTACTCTACTCTACTCCATTCCACCATCAAAATCTTGTTTTGTAGCCAATGCTTACCTACCAAATGCCAACAGTTCAATCTCAACAGCTGATGCGTGACAATCCGCTGTGCCTCGCGATGCAGCTGAGGTTGAAAAGCAGGAGATAAAGGTGAGTATGGAGCCTGGCGGGCAGGTGGGCCAAGCAGTTGATCATTGGAGCAAATCAGTTCGCTCCCAGATAATCTCCAAAGCTACTGGTTTGGCCGAACATGGCCAAACCGGTAGAATCCCAGCCTTGCTCTCTAAGTGATTCACAGAGTCAACATATTGGCTCCAACAATCTGGGTCCTCATTTTACTGACCTTGGAAGGAGGGAAGGCTGAGTCAACCTTGAGCTGGTCAGAATAGAACTCCTGACAGTGAGCAGTGAATTAGCCTGCATTACATTCTAACCACTTTGCCACCATGGCTCTTCTAAGGACTTTTCCACAGGTATTGTTCTCCAGTCAAAACTCCCAACTGAATAGATCAGGAGTCGCCAACCTTTTGGACTTCAGGGACCCCCAAACTCATACTTTTAAATCCAGAGGACAACTGATACATTTTTTTTTAAAAAAAAAGCTAATATAGCAATAGAATTTAGACTTATATACTGCTTTATAGTGCTTTACAGCCCTCTCTAAACGATTTACAGAGTCAGCATATTGCTCCCAGCAATTTAGGTTCTCATTTTACCCACCTCGGAAGGATGGAAGGCTGAGTCAACCTTGAGCCTGGTGGGATTTGAACTGCCGAACTCTAGGCAGCTGGCTGCAGAAGTAGCTTGCAGGACTGCACTCTAACCACTGTGCCACAGAGGCTCCTTTTAATATATTTAATATAATTTTTTTTCATGTTAAATATAAATTTAATAACACACACTAATACACACACACAAATTTAATTATAATAAAAACATAAATGCTAAATGATAACAAAATAAAATGTTCCAGGCTGGAAGCCTCCTCCCACCTGGTACCTTCCAAAGAGACAGAAGAGTGGGCGGTGTGTGTGTGTCTGAGCTGAGGGCCCTCGGGGCAACTGTCGCTGGGACAAGCAGAGGCAGAAAGGGGGCTTTTCTCTCCTTAGGAGGCAGCGCCCCTTGGCCGCCACTCCAGGGGCTTCTCAGCAGGCATCTGCCTACAGAAGTGTTGTGTCCGGCGCAGCAAGGAGACCAGGACTCAGTGACTTGGTTCAGCTCATTTATTGGTCCCAAGAATGGCTTGGGTTCCGGGGAAAAACTGCGGCTTTTTATTCTCAAGCCGCAGCGGCCGCAGCCAATGGCACCACTTTGAATCTCGCGCGATTTGTTTCCACCAATCGTGGGAGATCTGCAGCGGGCCAATCAGAGCGGCTCGCTCGACCAATCGGGTCCCTGTGCGCTTTGACCAATCACAGCGCGGTGTTTACAAGAATGTAAATGACCGTACAGAACACCCCTCCCCTCTTGGTTCAGTCCTACGTGACATAGTCCCGTAAGTAGGCGGGGCTCCGTACTTGACTTCTGGACCTGCGCAGGTCAGTTGTTGTTTGGCTCCTGGCCAGTTCGGTCGGGTTCTCTGTTGCTCTCGGCCTTGTCGATGGAACCGCCTGGAAAGTGTTGCCGGGCCTCTTGTCACAGCTCCCTCCTGGTCTACACGGGCTGGTTGAGCTGCGGTTTCCGCCGCTCCCGCCTAGTCTTTCTGGGCTGGTTGAGCTGGCCTGGCTGCTTCTTCCTGGTGAGGCTTCGAGCTGGCTGTCAGTCAGTAAGTGTTGCTGGCTTCTTTCTATTGGATTTTGGTTCCGGGGTATTCCCTCCTCTCTTGGCTTGTACTAAGGGGGTTGTCTGCGTTTGGTTGCATGTCGGTTGTGTTTCCTGTGATTGTTCTCGATCTTAGTTGATTGATGTGGCATTTCCAGACTTGTCCGTCAGTTGTTTGCAGCTGGTACAAGCGGGGGCCTGTCAGTTGGGTTATGGTTGCTGGTATCCATAGTGGGTCTCCGGTTAGGTTCTTTGCGTAGACGGTGTCGCCTGGTGCAAAAGACCGGTGTTTGCTCGAGGAGTTGGGGGGTTTCTCCGGGTTGTATGTGGGGTGCAGCCTGTCTAGTGGGGACCTTATTTTCCTCCCCATTAGTAGCTCTGCCAGACTTTTGTTCGTTGTTGTGTTCGGGGTTATATGTTGTATGAAAAGCATTTTATTTATTTTTTCTTGGATTTCCCCGTGCTCGATTTTTTGGATGGTCTTTTTCGTAAATTGAACCATCCATTCCACCCTTCCGTTCGCCTCCGGATGTGCCAGAGCTGTCAATGCGTGTCGTATGCCCCGTTCCGCTAGGAATTTTTCAAATTCTAGCGAGGTGAATTGGGGCCCGTTGTCTGACACGATGACGTCTGGGAGGCCATGGGTTTCAAAAAGCTTGCTCAGTTCCTTGGTCACGGCCTCCGTGGTGGTGGTTTTCATGTTGCTTACCTCCAACCAGTTGGATTAAGCATCTACCGTTACAAGGAATGTATGTCCCTTAGTGGGCCCGGCAAAATCTATGTGGATCCTGGACCATGGTCCCCTGGGGGTTTCCCATTCCAGGATCGGTGCCGTGGGAGGGCTCGGTCTGGTTTCTTGGCAGCGTTGACATCTCGCCACCCAGGCCTCGATTTGCTTATCCATCCCTGGCCACCAAGCGTAACTTCTGGCCAGGGCTTTCATTCTAACTATGCCCAGGTGCCCCTCGTGTAACAAACCCAATACGTTCCCTTGTAGTTTTTCCGGAATAACCCTATCCCCCCACAGTACACACCCTTTTTGTGGCGAGAGTTCTGTTTGCCGGTTCCGGAATGTCTTGAATGCTTCGTTGTTGTCCTTTTCCAGCCACCCTTTTTCTACCCAATGTATCACCCACGCCAGACGTTTGTCTTTATTAGTTTCTCGGGCAATGTCTGACGCGGTTATGGGTAGATCGGGCAGAGTCTCTATGCTTAGGGTGCTTGTCATGGGTGCTGGGTCAGTGTCTAGGTTGGGTAATGGCGTGTGGCTCAAAGCTTCTGCGTGGGTGATAGTCTTACCGGGTCGATGTGTGAGCCGGTAGCTGTAGGCGGCAAGGAATTCGGACCACCTTGTCATTCTGGGAGATAAGATGTTCGGGGTGGCCCGGTTCCCTGCCAGGATGCCCAGCAACGGCTTGTGGTCTGTGATAATGGTGAACGTGCAGCCGTAGAGGTACTCGTGGAACCTCTTCACTGCTGCGACGATGGCTAGGGCTTCCTTGTCCAGCTGGCTATAGTTCCTCTCTGGTTTGGTGAGTGTCCTTGAGAAGAAAGCGATGGGTGCTTCTCTTCCATCCGGGAGTGTGTGGCTGAGAACGGTGCCGACGCCGAAGGGTGAGGCGTCGCATGTGATGGCGAGTGGTAGGGTCTCATTGTATTGGATGAGGACAGCATCCGAGGTGAGCAGGTCCTTGGTTTTCCTGAAGGCGGCTTCCTCGCGTTTCCCCCAGGTCCAGGTGGCTGCCTTGTCCAAGAGCCTATGCAAAGGCTCTGCCGCGGTCGCCTTTTGGGGCAGGAAAACATTGTAAAAATTAAGCAGTCCCAGAAATGCCTGCAGTTCCATTTTATTCCTGGGTGTGGGGGCCTCCTTAATGGCTCTGATTTTGTTTGTGGTTGGGTGGATGCCGTGCCATTCTAGGAGGTACCCCAGGAACTCGACCCACTCTGTGTAAAGCTGGCATTTTTCTCTCTTCACTTTTAATCCGGTTTCTTTGAATTTCATTTGCACCTCCCTTAGTCGACCCTCTAGTTCTAGCTGGTTGGTTGCCGACACCAGCACGTCGTCGAAGTAGGGCACCACCCCCTTAATTCCTTGCAAAAGCCTCTCCATGAGGCTCTGGAAAATTCCAGGCGCCACGCTGACTTCAAACTGGAGTCGGTTACATCGAAACGCTCCCTGGTGGGTGACTATGGTTTGCGCCTCCGCGGTTTCTGCGTCGACTGGCAGCTGTTGGTATGCTTGGGCCAGGTCGAGCTTCGCAAAAACCTTGCCTCCCCCCAGTGAGTGTAGAAGGTGCTGCACTACTGGGACAGGGTAGGCGCTTTGTTGTAAGGCGCAATTTAGGGTGGCCTTATAGTCCCCGCAGATTCTTACCGACCCATCGGACTTGACTGGGGTGACTATTGGGGTCTCCCACCGGGCGTGGTCAATTGGTTGCAGGACCCCTTGCTTGACGAGCTTGTCAATTTGCTCGTCTATTTTTGGCCTGAGTGCAAAGGGGACCCGCCTTGGTTTTAGGCGTCTCGGGGGAATGTTGGGGTCTAGGCTGAAGGAGATGGGGGGCCCTCGGTACTTGCCTAGGATGCCGTTGAACACTTCCTGGAAGTCCCGTGCCAGTTGCTGTTCCCAATTGGCCTCGGCGATGTGGTTGATGCCCGTGACTTCGATGCCAAGCGGTGCGAACCATTGCAGCCCCAAGAGGCTGGGTAGGTCTTGGTCCACGATCGTCAGGGGAAGCTTTGCCGTGCGGCCCTTGAATGTCACTTTGAATTGTCTGGTTCCAACTACCGGGATGCGGTTTCCCTGGTAGTCCTTGACGATTAGTCTCTGGTTCTCCAGTCCCTTCTTGTGGATGGTAGGCACCAAGCGTTTGATCTCTTGCCCGGCGACCATGGAGAGGTAGGACCCGGAGTCCGCCTCCATTTTGCATGGTTCGCCTTCGATGCCTACCTCCACGTAGACTTTTTGGGCGTCAGTGGTCGATGTGTGGCCGATGATGACCGTCTGGTGGGTTTCCTCCTTCCGCTGGGTTTCACCGCCTCATCGGTTCCACCCGCTCCGGTCCCATCGGCTGTCGGCTTGGCGATCTCTGGCTCTGGGGGATGTGCTGTCCCATCTCCGCTCGCTGTGGTCCCACCGTCTGGGGCTGTAGGCCTTCCTCAATCAGCAGACTCGGGCGATGTGACCCTTTTTGTCACAGTGCCGGCAGACTGCATCGAAGAAATGGCACTCTGCTCGAGGGTGGTCACCTCCGCACCCGGCACATGCGGTCCCCGACTTACGACCCCCCCAATTTCACTGGTCCCGTCCCGTCTGGAGCTGGTGGATCTCCTCCTCCTTGTCCGTGGTGTTGGAGGCGGAGTGGAATTCGCCATGGTGGGTGGTGGTCTTGCGGTGACTTGCTTCCGGTTGGGCCTCGGTAGACCGTCCTGGGTCGGCGGTCATGGTGCGGTCTCCGGTGTCCGGTCTCTGCATGCGGTTCGCCGATTTCTGGGTTGCCTTGGCTGCGATGGCTTCAGCAATGGCATCGGCGAGGGCGATGTCTCCCTTGGCCATCAGTCGGCTCTGTAGGACTGGGTCTTGGAGTCTGAGTATGACGCGGTCCCGTAAGGCCTCGTCCATGTCCGAGAACCCGCACATGCCCCCTAGGCTTCATAGCTCAGCCACAACATTGCTGATGCTCTCGCCCGCTCTCTGGTCCCGCCAGTAGAAATCGTGCTGCCTGATGAGGGTGGGCACGGCGGGGGCATAGTGGTTCCAGAGCAATGGTTCAAGATCAGCCCAGTCCATCTCCTTGACGTCCGTGGGTTTCGCTAGAGCTTTTGCCATCTTGAACACTGTGGGACCGCAGTGTGTCAGGAAAATGGCTCGTTTCTTCGGCCCGGCGGCATCCTTCATGTTGCTATATTCGAGGAACATGAGGAATCTGTCTGTGTATGATTCCCAGTCCTTGGTAGCGGAATCGAAGGGCGCGGGCGGTGCGATGCTGGCCATCTCATCGGTCTCGCTTCCTCCGGACACGTGTTGGTGGGGGATTAGCCTTGGTATCCCATCCTCGTCACCAGTGTTGTGTCCGGCGCAGCAAGGAGACCAGGACTCAGTGACTTGGTTCAGCTCATTTATTGGTCCCGAGAACGGCTCGGGTTCCGGGGAAAAACTGCGCCTTTTTATTCTCAAGCCGCAGCGGCTGCGGCCAATGGCACCGCTTTGAATCTCCCACGATTTGTTTCCACCAATCGCGGGAGATCCGCAGCGGGCCAATCAGAGCAGCTCGCTCGACCAATCGGGTCCCTGTGTGCTTTGACCAATCACAGCGCGGCGTTTACAAGAATGTAAATGACCGTACAGAACAAGAAGGACTGCCGGCCTCAGTGATTAATTGGGGAGAGGGGAGGGGGAGAAAGTGGGAGCCCCTTTCAGATCATGGGTGGAGGATTGAGAGAGCTCAGATCTGCAGCTGAGGAAAAACTAGGAGGGGCTTTTCCAGCGTCACCTGGGGACAGGCAAGGAAAGTGTGGTGGTCTCCCATGGAAATGAGACACAGGCTGGTGTACTCGGGATGGGAGCCCAGAGCAAATTCTAGCGCTCCCTTTTATTGAGAATTTCATACATAGTAAGCATTCACATTGTGGATTAAAATAATTACACAGAATTGTTTACAGTCGTCTGAGCTGCTTAAATGTTCCTGGTGTTTGTTTTTAATTTCCTTGTTTATCTCAGTGACCCTTAGGCAGACATGTATGTATAAGGTCTTAGACTAATCATTACCCAATACTGAAGTCAAAGATTATTCCCACAGAAAGGTGTCCCTGGGGGCACTTCGCTCGCTTTAGCACTTTGCTGCCAAACCCAGCCACAGCCAGTGATTATTTGGAGGTGGGGGAGGGGAGAGAGAGAGAGAGAGAAAGTATCTCTCGTATTACCTGGAGGTGAAACAAAGCTCACTCTTTCACCGAGACTTACAAAATGCCAATCTACCACGTTCCAGGAGTTCTTCGAAATCACCAAATGCTCCCACTTGCAGTTCTCATGCCTCCTGGCTCTTCGAGGGACTCTGGAACCAGGTCCCTGAGTTACACGTGCCCACCAGCTCCCACACATGACAGTAACAACAGTCCCCTCTCCCAGCTCCCACTGTTAGCTCTCCCCATTAGATCTCAAGTTTTGAATTGCTCCTGCCTCTCTCTCTTTCCTTCCCCCTTTCCCCCCCTGCATCCACATGCAGGCAGCCAAGGAAAGGGAGACGGAGCCGTGCACAGCTCTTGCCTCCTCCAACCCTCATTGCTTCTCCCAACATCAAAGCCTCGGAGATGCAGGCAAAGCCACTGCAGCAGTAGCACCCTGAGTTGCTTACTTCTCCACTACTTCCTCCTCCTCCTCCAGCAGCTCCTTCTCTGGGTAGGGCGATTCTTAACTAACTGAGCATGCTAAGGCAACTCAGGGTGCTACCGCTGTGGTGGCTTTGCCTGCATCTCAGAGGCTTTGGTTTTGGGAGAGGCAGCAAGGGCTGGAGGAGCCGAGAGCTGCACACAGCTCTGTCTCCCTTTCCTGGCCTGCCTGCCTGCACGTGGGCGTGGGTGGGAGGGAGAAGGAAAGAGAGAGGGGCAGGAGCAATCCAAAACAAGAGAACTAATGGGGAGAGCTAACAGTGGGTGCTGGGGGAGGGGACTGTTGCTGCCACCACCTGCCATGTGTGGGAGCTGGTTGGTGCGTGCATCTCAGGGACCTGACTCTGGAGTCCCTCGAAGAGATGGGAGGCATGAGAACTGCGCGGCCCAGATTAATTGCTTTCAGGGGCCATTTTTTCTGCAGCCCACCCAAATTTTTCGATCGCCTACCAGTGGGCCGTGGCCCACCGGTTGGCAACCGCTGGAATAGATGATGATTTATGCAAGTTCTTAGATACTTCATCCTTCTCTTCAATGCTATATGCCAGCAATAGGCAGTTTCTCTTCTCTTGAGAGCAGCATTCCTGCAGGAATTATTATTTAATTTATTTGCAGCCAGTCTCACAGTTCGAGGTGATTCTGAGTGGCTTATAGTGTAATAAAATATACAAATATCCATACAATTATAAAAGTAAAAATGGATGAAAATTAAAAAATAAATAACAATTAAACAACAATAACAAAATAGGATTAGAGCAGAGAAGAGAAAACGCCTTCTTTCTACAGGTACCAACCACTTCCAGCCAACAGCTTCTCCTTCATAAAGAATCTATGGATATCCACAGATCAAATTTGCTCTTGTACAAAAAAACCCAAGTGCAAAATATTTCAAATTGTTTTCTTCCTGGAATCTTGTAGTTTTTGCTTTGTTCTGGGTTCTACATTCCCCTATAGGACCCTTGTGGAAGGTGGTCTTGAGTTGAAGGCAACTGAAGCTCCGGATTGCATCAGGATATGTGGGCGATGGCTTCATCAAATGTTCTTCCACTGATGTGGAAGCAACTCAGCTAATATACTCAGGACCCTATTAATGTGCTAATATTTATAATTGTGTCTGCAGGGAATAATTTCATTTCTTTTAAGAGCTTCATTAATCAGGGAATCAAATTGACTCAGGGAGAAAATCTCACTAGAGGGAAGATAAATTGTACAGGAGTTGGGAAGATGTGGCACAACGACATCAGGCATTTCTACATTACAGCTGCTGCTGCAGACAAAAGTTTAGAGGAACTGGATATTTTCAGTTGATGAGAAAATCCATCAGAAGTGGAAGACCTGGTTACTACATTTATCCTAAGATTACAGTATCAGAATATTACATGTCTAAAAGCCCTTCTCTATGCCCTTATATTTACTTTCCAGAAAACTAGCGCTAGTTCGTTCTGAGATACTTTCCATACACTTATTCCTTTCGTGAGCTGAGATAACTTTTGCACAATGGTGCTTAGACTGTGCTTTTCTTTCCTCCTCTATCCCATTACACCTGGGAAGTAAGGCTTACTCTAACTTCCAGGTGTACTAGACATGTGAAGGGAGTGGGTTTCTGGATTGCTTTCTTGGGTGTTGTAGAGAGTAAAGAGGCAGCCTTGACTGAAGCATGTGGGATTCATTACCAAAGCAACAAGGAGGAAAACATCTTAAGTCCACAACAAGCAGAAAATGTGCCAAAGAAGCTCAGGAGATACCTTCCTAATTCAGAAAATGAGAAGTGGGAGGAGGTACCATAGACTTAGATTGTCATGGTTGTTGTTAGTTCTCATCAGATAGATCTGACCAGGAATCAATTCCAAAGAAAAGCTAAAACTACTTCTACTGAGATTGTCTATAGACTTCCAGAAGAAAAATGGTGACCTGAAGATGACTCCCATAAAAGTGGAACTACAGTAAGAACCACAGTGGAGGGAAGACCTAGCAAATTAAACCAGTTCTTTGTAATCCCTCTCAGGACAAGGAGAGAATTTGAGATTGCCCACAGATGCTTCTGACAACTGTTCCTCATTAGAAGACCACAAGTCAGTGGCAGGGATGGGATTTAAAAATCCCAGCAACCGGTTCGCTGCCCAGTTGCTGGGTGCGCGTGGCTATGGTGGGCGTAGCCTACAAGAATTCCGGGAGGGCTGTTTTTCGCCTTCCCAAAGGTCCGGAGGCTTCCCTGGGGCCTCTGGGAGAGCAAAAATGCCCTCCCCCGGGCTCTGGAGGCCCTCTGGAAGCTGGAAACAGGCCCATTTCTGGACTTCCAGAAGGCCTGTTTTTCCCTGTCCCAGAGCCTCTACACAGACCCTGCACTTACCTGCATCTCCTGGGAGGGGAGGGGTGAGGTGACAGCCGGTCAGTTCAAATACTGGTTCGGCAAACCAGATGCAAATTTAACTTCTGGTTCACCTAAACCAGTCCGAACTGGCAGAATCCCATCCCTGGTCAGTGGTATATGGTACGTTTAGAGTTGTGGAAGACAAGGGAATAGCGATTTTGCTCAAAGCACAGTTGGTGTCTTTTAAAGGAGTTCACATATTTTTTCTCTAATCACTTTTGGAAATTGCTCATTAACTGGTTTTAGCTATTACGAACCTAGCAAAAGAAATTTTGAATACAAGCTTAAGGACTTTTATTTCTGGAGTAAAAGAAAGGATGATTGAAAATTTGATTTTAGAAAGTCACAAATGGACTAAGAGTCCAGATAATTTTTGAAATAAGATTTTGAAATTAGTTGTAAAGAACCCTTCCAATGGATAATGCTTTTATTCTGAATTCTTAAAAAACATAATATGGTAGAAATTTTAAGTATTAGATACTACAGGGAACTAGAAAAAATGAAAGACTACAATTAAAAGAGAACACTCAAATTCAATTAATTAATACTATTTTTTCCCATTTTTTTCTTTTCTTCAACTTGTCTTTCTTTTTCTCTTTTCACTTTATACTGTATTAAATTGCAATATTATAATTTTTAATAAACTTAAAATATGTAACCAGTAGAAGGGAATGTCAAGTCCCTTCTGTTAAGGAAGCAGTTCACTTTTTCCTCCCTAAATATTGTCAGAGTATATTCAGTGAATAGGTATAGCAACTAAGTCAGCCAATGAGAACTGTTTTGGAAACTGAAATTAAAAGTAGCTTCGGCATGGCTCTATATTAAGCTCTGCAGCTATATTAAGCTTTGAGTCTGTCTATTGAAGACGAAAGTGCTTCTCTCCTCTGCTTGCCTGTTGAACTAAAATGAAACTGATGTGTGTCTCTGAGCTCCTGAGTTGCTACTGGAGTTACTTGCAATATGTTTATGAGTTTGCTCCATGTTGGAGAAATGTGCAACTGGTTTGTAAAATCTACTTATGTTTATAAAGATGTTAAATGAAGCATCAGCCATCTGTATTTATTTTTCTGGCGCTGAATCAATGCTGCAAAACTCTGAATAGGTTATGGGCCCAGAAAGCAAGAAAAAGACTGAATTGTAATTAAAGCTGAGAAACTCCCTGTTTTAAAAGTAAGAAAGAAGGCAAGAGGCTTTGCAGGATGGCTGAAAAAATCAGTGAGAGCTCTCTACCCTGTTTGGGTCAGAAGAACTATATTATTTGGGCTGCAAATATGGAACGTTTCCTGAAAGCTAAAGAGCTTTAGAATATTGTTGAAAATCTACCCCAGGCACCATCGAATGCTGCTGATCAGAAGCTGCATGATAGAGCATTTCCTTATATCCTCTTAAGTTGAGAAGATGATCAGTTTATCAAGGTAGCTGATTTAAAGACTGCAAAGGAAGTTTGGGATAAATCTGCATGCAACATTGTACATTTATTAAGAAAGTTATATAGAGCTTGTTTGCAGCCAGGAAATTCAGTGGAACAGCATTTTGTTCATATGCAAACTTTGTTTGTGGAATTAGAACAACTTGAATGAGGATTCCTGAATTTCAGAAAGTTTTTTGGTCTGAAAACTGCTAGGTAGGAGAATCCCTACAGGAGGTGTCCGTACTCTGATAGGGAACCAGAGTCCTCCCAGATCCCTTTTGATCTGAAAACTGCTGGCAGGGAGGTTGTCTCACTAGGAGACTTAGTTTGCTGGGACTTGGCAGGGGCAAAGTGAACCCCACATCAGAAGGGCAACATGGGAAGCTCTAGCTCAAGGGTCATGGTAGGCTCCCCAATGAAAGATTTGCTTGACACCTGGGACAAATAGAGGCAGTTGCCTGTCCAGGTGGGCATGAAAAAGAAGAAAAAAGTTGTGTAAGAAGTGGGCTTTGCCCAGGGATAAAGCTGCAAAACTAATTTGGCTAAATCAAGGTACTTAAAAGAAGGGAAATATATAAATAGGAATGTTTGGAGTTTTGTTTGTTTTGTTTATTTTTTGTTTGTTTGTTTGTCTCTCTGTCTTCTGTGCAACCACATGGTTTGTTTGTTAAGATTTATGCCTTCCCTCATCTAACTGAGATTTATGGCGGGAATGACTAGTGTGTGTATAAACCTCAGAGTACTGTTTTCCTCTCTTTGTCCTCCTTGTTTGTGCATATGTATATGTCTAAACCTTTGTGCACCCTCGAGGTAATTGTAACTGAAAAATGTCTCCAATCCAAAAGACAAAAATTTTAAATTGCTACACAAAATTATTAAAAGCACTGAAAGAAAATGCCTTCACCCAGTCTGGTCTGGCCAACCAGACAGAATGAAGAACACTGAGTTCAGTTTCCTATCCTTTCTGTGCCTTTAAGAAAAGCCCAAGGCTATGAGCGAATGTTTTAAGTTAATTTATAGGAAAAGTTTCATTCTTGCATTTACTGTGTGTTTGAATGATTTCATCTGTCTATCCTTTTCCTGAAGCATGTGAATCCAGTTTTTTTCTTTCTCATCTATTGTCTCCATTTTGTTGAAACTGATGTATCTGTTTTATAACTGCAATACTGATGTGTTGTTGTTTTTTTCTTAAACCCTGCCTGCAAGCTATTTACAAATATCTAATTCTTTTACAATGCCTTTCCTGGTAAAATTACCAGCAAAGGGGGGGAAGGTACCCTTGTTTTGTCTTTCAGCCCAGCCACATGTGGAAACAAGATGCTGCCCTCTAGAGACATTCCATCCATTGGAGCCAGTTTTTGGGTTTGGATCCAGCCTCCAATGAAAGTCATTACAGCAACCAGAGTGGGGCAGATCTTCCCAAGCCTGACTGACCACCCATACCACCAGGCCAAGCCTATGCCACCCAGAGACGTGAAGAAAAGGACCCTGAGATGGACCAGAAAAAGACTAAAAGACTCTTTTCAATTCCCAGAAGACAGTTGGAAAGATGATGGGGGGAGGGGGGAAATTCATTGTAATTGGAAATTCATTGTAATGTTTTCTTTCTTGTATCGTTTATATTGTAACCAGTTTGATGTATTCATGTAAGGATTGTATTTGAGTGGCTGGCCCAACAAGTTCTGTACATTTTGGACTTCTGTCTGGTACTTGTGCTTGCTTGAAACCTGTTTGGAAGTTCATAGAAAATGATATCAAACATCTGAAAATAATTGGCATGGAAAATTGGATACTGTAAATTTATTTCCAGAACTTTTTCCCTGGCTGCTAAAACCTTCATGGTTGAAAGCTTTTTGGGAGCCATCAAAGGAATCCTTTTCTGTTGCCTCTATCAATGCCTTCCCCTTTGCATCAGAAAAATTAAAAGCACCCATCAAGTCTCCCTGATCTGATCATTTTTTATTTTTTTGTCATAACGTGTGTCCCACCCACATATTTTGTACAAAGTTATCTAAGACCCTCCCACCTCTGGGAGTCTGACAGCCAATGGGATACATTTCTTACACAGGAGCAGGAAACACTAAGGTGGGGCCCAACAGAGAGTGTAAAACCAAGGGATTCTCAGCATCTCTTCCCTTTTCGCCCAGGTGCTCCAAGGCATGTGGTTCTGTCCACCATTAAACCATCTTCCCAAACAGCCTCCATATTTCCAGTGTCTTTTTCCCCACTTGGAACTGAACCCAGAAGGACGTTGCTTCCAACACAAGCTATGCAAACTAAGATTGCAATGGCCATATTTTAACTTGTAGGCTATCATCATCTATAGACAGAGGGCTCTGCAACCTTTCTTAGATCCTGGGAAGGAGAAGTGAGAAACTGTGGCAAGCAACACTTGCCTATTCAGTCAGTGGAAATGATTGTCCTTGCCATGAATGTTTTAAATGAGGAGCCACTTCTGCTTTGTGCCTGTATTGAGCTGTGGTGGCACAGTGGTTAGAGTGCAGTACTTCAGGCTATTTCTGCTGACTGCTGGCTACCAACAGTTTGGCAGTTTAAATCTCACCAGGCTCAAGATTGACAGCCTTCCATCCTTCGAAGGTTGGTAAAATGAGGAACTAGATTGTTGAGGGCAAGATGCTGACACTGTAAACCACTTAGAGAGGGCTGTAAAGCACTGTGAAGCAGTATATAAGTCTAAGTGTCACGGGTCTTGCTATCTACAAGAAAACCACCAAGCTCGGAGAGCACCAAGGGTCCCACAATTCAACCCTGAACTACAAATATTATCTTCTGTTGATATGCAGATGTTCCTCTTTTTCCATGACGTGCCTTTCTTCACTTTCTCCTTCTCTCTTTCCCCACCTCTTTCTTCACAAATTATCTCTATATTTACCAAGCCTCTGCATCCATCCTGCAGATAATGCCCCTCTGTCTTATCACATTTTAAACAAGATATATACTAGTGCTGTAGTCCACATCACAAAAACCTACAATGTCCTACAAGAGTAGAGAGGCAGCTGCATTTTCACTCATATCAATATGCTGACTCTGTAAACCACTCAGAGAGGACTGTAAAGCACTGTGAAGTGGTATATAAGTCTCAGTGCTATTGCTATTGAATGTTCATACCAATTTGAAGGCATTTGATTTGTTTCAACTGATTAAAGGGATCCATAGATTTGATTCTTGAGAGATGACTTGACTATTGCTATTGCTATTATTGATCTGACGTGGAACCAGGAACCTGATGGTCGTACTCAGAGGTGGTATTCAGTTAGTTCTGACAGGTTCTGGAAAACTGGTAGTGGAAATTTTGAGTAGTTCGGAGAACCGGCAAATCCCACCTCTGACTGGCCCCACCCCCATCTCTTCTCTGCCTCCCATTGAGTCCCAGCTGATCGGCTGGGTCTTCTTTTGTTGCCCTGCACAGGAAAATGGAGCTGGAAAGCAGGTTAGGGGAATGGGGAGGGAATGAGGATTTTGTAGTATGCTTCCCCTGCCACACCCGACAAGCTGCACCATGCCCACCAAGCCACACCCACAGAACCAGTAATAAATAATTTGAATACTACCACTGGTCGTACTATTTATTTTAGAGCAATCATCTCCAATTCGCTGGCAAATTTCTGCTTTTCTGCATTTCCTGTGGTGCTGTTCTTTGGATGGAAACTAGGTGGCAGCAGAACCATTAAGGATGCTTTTGAACACATCCTTTCTGTCTCTCCAAACAATTCTGAGAGTCAGGATGAGGGAGCAGAAAATGCTTATCTGCAAAGGCAGCTCACCTTTCCATGAGGAATATGCTCATCCTGATTTATAGTCTGTCCTTGCCTACAAATATCTCTTTTGTAACTGGCTGGACAAAGTGCCCGGGGCAGGCAAAGCCATTGTAAGTCAGTTTGGCAGGTCAAGAGCAGCTACACAACACAACCACGATCACTTTGTCAACTTTGGCATCTTGCATCAAGACAAAATAAAATTCTGATGGTTTTCTGAACCAAAGAGTGATATACAAAGCTGGTTGAAAAGAATCTGTAGGGCTCTTGCCATGGTTACAAGTCATTTAGCTGAGGGTAAATTCAGTTACAGACAATCCTCGAACTGTGAGATGGGGCCAGAATTTCTGTTGTTAATAAAGGAAGTTAAGTGACTTGCACCCATTTTATATCATTTTTTTCCTCATGATTGCTAAGTGAATCTGGCTTCCCCCATTAACTTTGGCGGAAACTGCCCGGGATGGTCACAAATGATTATATGACCTTGAGATGCTGTAACTGTCATAAATACATGGATCATGTGACCATGTGGATGTTGCGATGGTCATAAGTGTGAGGATCAGTTTTAAGTCGCTTTCTCAGTGCTATTGTAACTTTGAACAGTTGCTAAATGAATGGCTGTAAGTCGAGGACTATCTGAAGACCAAAATGCAGAGGATTTGGTTCTACTTGGTTCTTACATGATCGTTCGTTTCAAATACACAATTTGAATGTACCTTTTTCATTATTAATTTTGAAGGCAAATGGAAATTCCTGTACACATTTTTTTTACATTAAATTTATATAAATCACATACAATTTGATCTGAACAATCGCATTCATTCAGAAAATGATAGTAATCTTTGGATATCCAAACCAATTTGTTCTGAATCTTCAAACTGCATCCATTTCAATTTGATTTAATCTTATCTGGACCATTAGCTTCCATTCACACAGATTTGGAAAGTATCCAGAGTGGTTTGAATCGATTTGGAAATTTGAGGTAATGCGCTGGTCTGAATCAAGCAATTGATCTGAATGAATCCCATGATCCAAATCAGGCTGAAACCACAGTACATTTGGAGTATTAAACATTTGCTTACTTCTTGCAAGGTCTCGATGCAACATTTTCCCAAAAAGCAAATTGAGATTTCTGACCCCTTTGGCAGTTTAGCTCCTGCTCATTCTGAATAGACTTCATTTAAAATGGTTGCTATCACAGTAATTAATTATCAGTAATTATTCTGATTTTAATCCTCTTCCTAGTTTTTAAAGAAAACTTTGTAAATGCAAAGAAAACCTCAAGTGTAAGAATAAAGATGAAATATTACAAATAATGGCAGATATTCTTAGAATTAGTGTCTGTAAATGTAAGTCTTTACACAAGAAAACCTTTTCTCAGATAACAGCTGTCCTAATCAATTAATTGGAGACATTTGACAGTTAAATAGCAGTAATTGTTAAACTGATCTCTTGTGGGAGTGATGAAAGACTTTCCCATTTGGCCATATTCCTTATATAGATCAGTCTTCCTTGACAAGTCATGTGCTCCAAACAGTGACGGATTAAGGCTCACTGATGCACTGAGCACTGACAAATCTTGGTGCCCCTCTCCTTTGTACATACTGTACAAATGAAGCCATATTCTCAACTTTGTGGTGCCCCCTTTGGGCCTGGTGCCCTAAGCACGTGCTTAGTCTGCTTAATGGTTAATACACCATTGGCTCCAGGAACAAAGGGAGTTTAAACTCAACAGATGTGGAAGAAGCCACGTTAAGGAAGATGAACAAAGCTCAGGTCTTACTTTAGCTGGTTTGATAAAACCATCCCCAAATGATGAGATGATTAACTCATGAGAAGTTGACTTTTATTTAAGTTCAGACTTATTCTACATTACTTTATTAGTTTTGCTTTTCTTCTGAATGTTAAATTAGGATTCATTTCCTCCTCCTCCTCCTTCCCCTCCCCCTCTCCCTCCCATTTGTAAAAGCACTGAACTTACTGATCAAGTATTACGTTGTCACTGCTGAAACTTTGTATGGTTAATGCTGGATTGTATACGGATACAGATTAACAGAGTTGGAAGGGACCTTGTAAGTCACCTAGTCCAATCCTCCGCCGAAGCAGAAGACCCTGCACCATTTCTGACAAATGGCAGTCCAGTCTCTTCTCGAAAGCTTTCCACAACTTCTGAAGGCAAGCTGTTCCAATGCTTGATTGTTCTCACTGTCAGAAAATTTATCTTTATTTCAAGATTGAATATCCCCTTCTTCAGTTTCCATCCATTGTTCCTTGTCTGGCCTTCGGGTGCCTTGGAAAATAGCTTGACCCCTTCCTCTCTGTGGCAGCCCCTCAAATATTGGAACACTGCTCTCATTTCTCCCCTGATCCTTCTCTTCACTAGACTAGCTATTCCCAGTTCCTGCAACCGTGCTCAGTAGTGGGCTGCTGCCAGTTTGGACCAGCTTGCCTGGACCAGTTATTATGACCACTGGTTGGGCTCATCCACCTGCCCAGGCACTATCCCGTGATATATATCTCACCATTTTGCTTGTGTCCCCACCCTCACAGCCCAGCTGCACCTCACCCAATCTACTCACTCTGGCTGCTGCACACAGAAATTCCCTTTGGTTTTGCATCCCCACACAAGTGAAGGGGACGTGAGTGCACAAGCTCACATTTTTGGTTCTGCACTAGGCAACCTGTTTCTTAAAGTATGTGCAGCCCACCTTTGTTCATTCTTCATATGTTTTAGTCTCCAGTCCCCTATACTTGTCCAGGCTGGATGAACCTATAGTTCAACTGGGGTGAGCTATAGGTCAATTTTATTTGCAGATGGGAATTTTTTAGTCCCCAAGACCTCCAGGAGGGATTGGAAAGTATATATTCTGGAAATATTTTAATTGGAATGTCCATGAATCATACTTCATGCCAGAGTTCTCTTCATGAAAGCAGGGGAGAAAGAACACTAAGGGTTAAAAATCACATTTTGTTCAAAACAAAATCTAAGTGAACACAAGAATTTTTTTTCTCTACATTTTATAGGAATGCAAAGGAATGAATACAAGTTTCAGGATTTTTTTTTTTTAAATGTACTTGCGTGCCTTCAAAACTACAAGTGATCAAGACCAGTCCTGCCATTAGCACAACAGAGTAGCAAATTGGAGGCACAACCTCCATGAGAACTCCATGACCAAGACTAAGTCTTCTGTTGCACAAAGACACACAGCTCTCCAGATTGGCTGGTTGTCCTTCCTGATCTACCTATCTGCCTGCAATTTTTAGAGCAACAGCTACAGGGTGCCAATTGGCTAACCTCCTAAAGGGAGGCCACAAGGCCTCCAATTAATTGATGAAAAGGAAGGGTAAAGGAGGAAGCACGTATGGGATTAATGACGAGGCAGTAAGTTTTCTTAGGATGCTCCTCTAGATGCATGATCCATGCTATACACCAATGCGGATGGAGACCTGGTGGGCCTTTGCTATGAACTTTGGGTCTCCTATCTTTCTGATAAGTTTCTATTGTGACCTCTGTTGACTTATTAGTTCAGTGGCACATTGCTAGGGATGAGTTGGCTAGCAGGAATCTGCAGTTCTTAGGCTAGTGAGAACTGCTTCGTCCTTAAATCCTAGCTGCCTTCTGTGATGTTGAAGAGAATGGCCCTGTATCCATTGGCATGGGAAGGCAGAAAGAAGGAAAAAAACTGGAGTAGAAACTCTGAGATATTCATATAGAGATGGGCTCTGACTGCTGATAGACAACCTTCTATTGAAGCTGGCTTCTTTCTTGTCTGCCATAAAATATCAACATTAGCTGAGTCATATCCAAGAGTCTCCTACAACTTAATCAATTTCAGAATAAGGAGTTGCGGCTGGAGAGCCTCAGCTGACAGGTGTGATAGGTTGAAGCATGATAGCAATGAAGTTTTTTCTTTCTTTCCCAGCTTGACTGTTTTCAGATTTTACACTTATCATTTTTACTTGCATCATATCTCTGTTTAAAGGGAAATAAGGCAGAAAAGAATAAAGGAAGAGATGAGGAATGAAAAAGGAGGTTCTTGAGAAAAACCTGCTCAGGTGCACTAAAGAGGCAATTGTCCAATCATGGTCAAGACTGAGCCCCTCATTCCTGTGATCTCATCTTGAAAGAGGGGAGAGAATTTGGATCATGTTTCACAAGGCAAGACTATGCTAGCTCTGCTACCAAGAAAGAGAAAAAGAAGGAGGCCACTAGCAGGTTTCTAGCTCTGTGGAAATGTCTTCATCAAACAAATCTGGCAGAATTGTCATGGCTCAAACAAAACTCATCTCACATAATAAGAACAAGGCTTGTTCTGTCCCACTGAAATAAAAACTTCCCCATAAAACTGTTTGCTCGAAAATGACATTTTAATCTGCATTCCTGAGCCTTCTCAATAATGTGTGTCTCTTCCCCACTCCAGATGTGTGTATGAATAAAGAATAAAAGAATTGGAAGTGATTTTGGAGATCTCCTATGTAGTTCAACCCCCAGCTCAGGGTTTCCAGCTACCAGGGACTGTGGACATTTCTGGGCATAGTAGTCCCAGCACATCTGGAAAATAAAGGAGAATATTTGCAGCTCAGGATTGAAATCAGGGGTCTTTGGTGCTCTGAGATTGGTGGTTTTATTGCAGATATTTCATGACTCAAAGGAATTTACAGTTTGGGTAACAAAATGTCTTCAAAAAAACAACCAGCTGAGAGAACACCAAGGATCCTCACATCTGGAAAATGCCAGCTTCCCCATTTGAAGCAATGAAACAAAGTGATCTTGCCATTCAAGTTCAACTCACATGGCTTTGGACACCTACAGTTGCTAGCAAAGGCCCTGAACACAAATGCCAAAAGCCTCCTCTAGCAATTGGATAAGCTGAAGTAGTTTCAATGGCATGCAGAGCTCTTCACTGAGGCTGTGTCCAATAAGGCAGATTGTATTGCCTCTTCAGCATATGAATTGCCTTGAATATACAGGTAGTCCTCAACTTACAACAGTGAGTGTTCCAAGTTACAACAGCACTGAAAAAAGTGACTTGGGACCATTTTTCACAGTTACGACTGTTGCAGCATCCCCATGATCATGTGATCAAAATTCAGATGCTTGGCAACTGGCACATATTTATGATGGTTGCTGTGCCCCAAGGTCACGTGATCTCCTTTTGCGACCTTCTTACAATGTCAATGGGGAAGCCAGATTCATTTAACAACCGGGTTACCAACATCAGCTGTAGAGGTTCACTTAACAACTGTGGCAAGAAAAGTTGTAAAATGGAGTAAAACTCACTTAACCAATGTTTTGTTTAACAAGAGAAATTTTGGGCTCAGGTGTGGTTGTGAATTGAGGACTACCTGTACTACATTAAGCATTCCTGCCTCCAGATAGACCTATGGCTTATGACCAGGTAAGTGAGTCACATCTGATTTTATGCCCTTTCCCTCCCGTCCCTCCCTTCATAGGAGATCCACTGCCACAAATGATCCGGAGCGCATTTGTGATGCTCCTTTACACACCCTTCAATAGCTGAGCCAGGCTCCCTCAACTACTGTCCCAAAAGACCCACCCCACCCCCCAGGCTACCTCCGCTGACCACCAAAGGACTCCGCAGCCCCGGTGTCAGCCCTCAACATATCTTCCTCTGTTGTTTCTCTGCTATTTCTCTGGGCTGTCATGACAAAGGTGGGAGGGGG
>BHEV01010202.1:0-45558 GCA_004319985.1 Emydocephalus ijimae | reverse complement strand
TGAGAGTTGATGTTTTAATGTTTTGTTTGTCTTGTTTGTTTGTAGAAAATTAATAAAATTCTTTTCAAAAAAAAAATAATCCTCAATAACCTTTCTTTGCCTAAACTTAGCAACTCCAGGGTTGTGGGGATGTGAAATGATGAGAATGATTGAAAGCAGTGGTGGGATTTAATTTTTTTTACTACTGGTTCTGTGAGTGTGGCTTGGTGGGCGTAGCTTGGTGGGCGTGGCTTGGTGGGCGTGGCAGGGGAAGGATACTGTAAAATCTCCAGTCAGAGGTAATATTTGCCGGTTCTCTGAACTACTCAAAATTTCCGCTACCAGTTCTCCAGAACTGGTCAGAACCTGCTGAATACCACCTCTGGTTGAAAGGCTATAAAACTTGCCCAAGGTAAAACTGGAAGGGTTTCTTCAGTGACAGACCGAAATCCATGATTGTGCACGGTTTCGATCTGTGCTCACCGCTGGAGCACCCCGATCCGGTTGCAGCGGTGGTCAGAAATGGCCACCTCAAAGAAGAACCTGACTGGATAAGATTATGCAGGAGGAAGACAAAGAGGAAAGCAGGACAGACTGGGCTAAACAACAGAGAACATCTAAGCAAGCTACCCTGAATCTAAAAGTACCTAGAGGGATATTTCTGAAAGAAGATCTTTAAGCGGTGAAGGAGAGAGAAAAGGAGGTTAAAAACCCTTTTTTAAGCTTTATATTGACAATTACGAATGGTATGGAAAGAAATTTATATTAATCTATTTTTATACTAATAGGCAGCCTTAAGCTGAAATCTAAGTGTCAAAAGGAGAATAAAGATTTTTTCTTGGTCATTTTAAAGCCCTAAAAAGGAGAAAAGTGGAGGCAAAAGGGTGGAACCTGGAATAATGGAAAAATGGAGTGCCACCTGGAAAAATAAAGAGGATTAACAGTGAAACTTTGAAAAGACTCCCGAGAATACATTGTAACTGAAATCTTATTAAAAGATACAGTAACCCATGGAAAGGAAAAGTAAAGGAAAGAAACAAAAAGGAACAGTCTGGGATTATTTGATGATTTTTTAAAAAAGGTTTTGGCATTGGTTTTTTCTTTCTTTTTCTGTTTTTACTTAAAGTCAATCGGGTGGTTGTTCAAACGTGTTTAAAATGCCATTACTCCTGGAGGAATTGCAGGTGAGTCTTAAAAAACAGAAAGAAGATGCAGAAAGGGGAGGAAGATCTTTTGGCTTTGTATTTGAATTTTTTGAAATGGAGATCCTGAACTATGAACAGCAAAAGAAAAAGCTTCAAGAGCAAGAAGAAGGGCGGGACAAAGAAGAAGCCATTTTCAATGATCAAATAATGCGAAGTGTGGTAATAAGGGGAAAAGCGGGGGAAGGAGTTAAAAGCTTGAGATCAAAGGGAACAGCCAAAAAGAAAAATAGTCTGAAAAAGAAGTGTAACAGCAAGGAGAAGCAGAAAAGAAAACTACAGAAGGGAAAATTAGAGAGAGAAGGATATAAAAAAAGAGATGAGAAAAAGGGGGGAAAGATAGAAAGGGAAAGAACTTATGAGGGATAAAAGCAGGAAATAAAGAAAAAGGGGAAACGTACTTGGATTAAAGGTATTTGCTCAACTAGAAAACACAGAGACAATGGTTAAATCAAGTTAAAAGTGAGGATTCTGCAAAGGTACAAAAGATACTGTTGTGACAGTAGAATACTGTAATAAGTTAGAAATGAAATAAGTAAATAATCTATGAGATAAAACTGTATTGTTTTATACAATTATAAATAAACATACCATTACATGTTTAATGGTATGTTTATTTATAATTAATGCAATAATAAAGAAGAGAGGGAAACATTGCAATTGTTTCTAAAGATTGATAAAATATTGAAAAGAAATGTGAAAGATTTATAAGGAAATTTATACCAGTTATTAGAATGATTCTGAATCAATATTTTGCTTATTAATAGTAAATAATTTATAAGATAAAACTGTATGACTATCCAATGGTAAGCTTATTAACAGTTAAGTAATAATGAAGAAGGGAGGGAAACATGTCAATTGTTCTCAAAGATTGATAAATATTGAAAAGAAACGTGAAAGATTTACAAGGCTCATACCAGTACTAAAATGAATTTGAATAACTATTTTGTTTACTAATGTGTGTGTATATATATATATATATATTGTTTTTGCTATGTTTTTAGATTTTTTCTTTTTACATTTTCAAGGGGAAGTACCAAGCAGAGTCTGAATGATGAGATTTACATGATATAAAATAGATATTAGAAATTTGAATGTTATAATTTTAGAATGCATAAATTCAATTTTAATGAGATTTCATATGATAATAACAATAAGATTTAAAGGTGTTGCACTTTGATTGGCAATCATAGGGGGAATTTTACTTTTTAAGAATGTTGGAAGAGAACATATGAAATTGTAAACAAGACAGACGAAAGTATAAGTATAATGAATAAAAAGATATAGAAATTTAGGTAAAAGAAATACAATTGAATAAGAAGAAAATGAGATAACCATAAAAGAAAATTAAGAGAAGTAAAGGGAGAAATAGTGAGAAGTTAGAAAAAGAGTAATAAGATATGAAGTTGAATACATAAGATGGATATGCATAGGAAATGGTGTCTGTATGGAAATGTGATAACCCGGAACCATGCTCAAATAAGATGTTTATTTGTTTTGTTAAAACTCAATAAAACTTTATTAAAAAAAAATAACTTGCCCAAGGTATGTGCCAAGTATGGCTCTTAGCTTTCTGTTCTATATGCTCACCATAGCTGAATGGGAGGGGACTCTCTAATGTTGTATGCATCTGTACTTAATGAATACATTTTTGCTAATTTTAGTCATCTGGTGTCTTCCATTGTATAGTCATTATTTGATATACACCTGTGGTCACTTTAGCTACCAATAGCCTAACCATATGCAGGTTCTCAGTTGTACTTTTTTTTGGCTCCTGTGGGTCACAAGATACTTTCCTAAATAGGCCTGATTAGGAAAGCTCTGCTCGCATTTTTAATAGGTAAGCATAATGCAATATATCATGAAGAGTGCCCTATGGTAGGAAAGAAATATTTTAAAAACTTTAAAGCTTAAAGTAATGAAGCTGCACCTATAAAGGACCATGAATCATATAGACATGATATAGCTTTATTGATCTTTTAGATCCATTGTTCTTCTTTTCAAACCAAAGAAATTTTGGAAATAAATTATGCAAAAGGGATCAGGACTCTGACTTTTTTCCCTCAGGTAAATTAAGATAACATTCCCAAAACAGAACAGAGCTGGGTCAAATTTGGTATGAAAACTACCAAAAGAAGATTAAAAATGGGCGAGATCAAGTCAAGAGCTGGGGAGGGGGGAAAAAAATCCAGAAAACTCTCCGAGTACATCCCTCTGAAAGAAGAAATGAAACAGCAGCTCAAAAGGCTATTGACTGCTCTGTCCTAAGTCCCATTGTCTCCTGCACACACAAAAGAGTACCTGCAGCCAGACCCCAAACTTCCCAGTGCACACATGCACACACAAGCACAAACAATATACTTTCTCGCCATTACTCTATTACACAGAACAAAGGATGGATGCCTCCAACAAGTCCTCTTGGCAAAAGGTTTGAAAAGAATTCCAGCTGTTTTCCTTGTCTGGTTTAAAAATACCTTGAATTTCATTTATGAAGTTCCTTTACTGTACCACTCGTTTCCTTTTTTAGTAGGCAATGATTACTATAATTGTATCTAATTACTATCCATGTTTCTATACTTAGTGCAGGTGTTAAAGATACACAGGAGATTGAAACCATCTTATTGTTTCTATTGGACGTTTGAAAGAGACAGAGAATCCTAATGTTTGAAAGACAGCTGCTAAAGAAAGTGGCATGATTCCATGTACAGTAATCCTTCAGGTAATTAAATAGCTACATTTTTCCTTCCACAGAATTATGGCATGGAAATTTTGATCTGGCTCAAGAATAGTGCAGTATATATCAAGATTCATTGTCTCTGAACATGTCTAAGGAGAGAGGAAAGGAAGGTGACTGGTAAGCATTGATTTGGAATCTCAACAATTCTTGAAGAGTCCATGACAGTTCGCGATGGCCATCTCGCTATGGTCAACTCATGGTAGCCAACTTGCGGCAGCCAACTTGCTGTGGCCAACTCACCATTGGAAAACTCACATGGAACAAGAGTTATACTAGTGGAATAGAATCATTAAAGAAAGGATGCCAAAGAAGGGACAAAATGAAGTGTGAATGACAAAAATTAAAATATTTTTAAAATTATTTAAAATGATTAAATTGAATTGTTGAATTGTCCTGCAGTATGTTGTCCCATGGCAAATTGTCCCATGGCGAGTTGACAGTGGCAAGTTGGCCCTGAAGAGTTGTTCCATTCCATTCTTGAAAAAGGAACATGTATGTAAACAGCAAGTAACAGATTCATCTGAACTGTATGGAATGGAATGACAAGGAAGTGGGTGAGCTCTTGGTTTTGGAAGGAACAATCTGCCATTCACTTACAAATGAGCCAGAAGGTAAGAAGGATTCAATTAATGTTTCCCTCCTTAATTGCCCTATCTCTCCCCAGGAGTGATGCTGTGGTTTTATTTTTCTAAACAGTAAAAAATAACAATGGAACTTCCCAGATGCAAGTTCCATCAGCCTGAATAATAATGCCTATTGGTCATGTACTTTAGAAGGTGTAGATCAATGCATCTGGAGAATATCTGACTCAGGAAAGTTAGCTTAAAACCTCCCATAACTTTGCAAAAGAGATGAGCAGGTATCATCCAGGCCATGAAAAGGAGATTAAAAATATCAATAATCATTCCTTATGGTGAGCGTAGCCTTAGCAAAAAATGAGAAGTTGGAATCAAAATAGCTGAAAGCAACCAATACTTTGTCCAACATTGCTTCAAAATTATATAATCAGCTTTCAGCTGAAGGGAAAAAATTTCACTTCTCTTCATCCATCTCTATTTAAACCAATTATTTAATTCACATTATACAGTTTCTAGTTCTTTTACTTTTTCTGTATTTGTTCATTCTACCATTTCTCTTAAAGTAGATTGAGAATTTGGGAGTAGGACCTGAGTGCATGGCATATTTTATTCAGAGGTGGTATTTAGCAGGTTCTGACCAGTGGTGGGATTCAAAAAAATTTAACTACTGGTTCTGTGAGTATGGCTTGGTGGGCATGGCAGGGGAAGGATACTGTAAAATCTCCAGTCAGAGGTGGTGTTTGCCGGTTTTCCAAACTATTCAAAATTTCTGCTACCAGTTCTCCAGAACTGGTCAGAACCTGCTGAATACCACCTCTGGTTCTGATCAGTTCTGGAGAACCGGAAGCAGAAATTTTGAGTCATTCGCAGAACCAGCAAATACCACCTCTGACTGGAGATTTTACAATATCGTTCCCCTGCCCCACCCACCAAGCCCTCCCACAGAACCGGTAGTAAAAAAAAAAATTGAAGCATATCACTGCTTTTATTGGAACTTGTAGTCTGGCTGCCTCACCTGCATTGCATGGATCACATGTGCACCTGTCGGCCTGTTTTTTGATGTCTCTGTACCTGTTACGAAGCAAAAACATGAAACTTCAGATGACTTTTGTAGGAGAGGCCTGCTGGAATTCACAAAGACTGGCCTAAAGTTCCTTGCTCCTATATTAATTAATGGCGATAGTAGGAGAGCAAAACTATTGTCTCAATTTCCTCCCAGACGAACTGAATCACAGATTCTGATACATTCTATTAATTCATCAACTTTATTCTGCTTCGTCCTTTGGAAGGAGTTCCTTTGTTGAAAAACTTACTGCATTCAGACCTGCTCCTTGGAACTGGAACCAGGACTTCCTACATACCTACAGGAAGAAACATGTAGGTGGTTTATTTTGTTTATGTTCTCCTGTGATGTAAAGGAAACTGTTTCACAAGTAACACTGCATCAGAATGTATTCAGCCATAATTTATGTGAGGTGTTCAGTGGAGAACTTTATGATAAGTGTTTATGTAGTATGATTAGTTGCTACAGTTTGTTTTACATTTCTAAAAGAAAAGAACAATGGCTTGGCAGCTTGGACGAACTCTGTTACTTGAAAAAAAAAAATGAAATTGTCTTCAAAGTGTTGCTTACTGACAGTTAACTGACAGTTGCAAAGAATATTTGGCAAAGTTAAAGCAGTAACGGAGCTGTGCTTCTTTACATCACTTGTCAACATTGTGTGTCCTGAATAGGAGAGTTATTGTTTTTCAAATAATTCCATGTTGCTCTTATAGTTCAAACTTCAGGAAAACACTTAAATACAATTCACTACCACATGAGATTAGTAGTTGCAACAATCAGTTTAAAGCAGTGATGGTATTCTACCGGTTTGGCCCTGTTCTGCTGAGCTGAAATGAGGAGCAGCAACCAAACTGGTTTTCTCCAGCAATCTGCTGTTGGGCCCGCCCACCCACCTGCCCAGGATACTCACCTTTATCCTCTGAATTTGAAGCGTAGCCGCTTTGCGCGCCACAGAATAGTGCTGCGCAGCAGCTGATGAAGCGACTGCGATCGTGCAGGCTTGCAGGAGGTGAGTTAGAACGCCTCTGCGTCTGCGCAAAGTGCGTGTTTGGAGCATGCATGCCAAGTGTATGCATGTACGCAAAACATGCCCGCCAAGCCACGGCCACCGAACCGGTGGTAAAAATATTTCAATCCCACCACTGGTTTAAAGTCCCATAAAATATACGTAGGTAGTCCTTGACTTAAGACTCTTCATTCAGTGACTTTTTGAAGTTATGGTGGCACTGAAAGAACAGAGTTATGATCCATTCCTGATGCTGCACATTGCAGCGTCTCCATAGACAACAAGGTATGTCTGATCTAGCTGCTGGGTTAAGCTGAGATTGTGCTTCATGCTATGGGGGGGAAAGGGGGGGGGCAGGGACAAAAAATAGCCCCAGAACCACAGTGTGGCAAAAAGGCCCTTTTGTGCCATGCTCTTGAGGTAGGCTAGAGCTGACCTTTGTTATATGAGGATAGAAGGAAAGCAGCCCCAGAACCACAGTACACCAAAAAGCATCTTGCCAAGAAAGCTGCAGAGTTTCAGTTTAAATACTTGCCAGGAGTCAATATGAAATTCAGAATTTACTTTCTGCAAATATAACATGGGCAAGGAGGTAGAATGTTATGATGCTAGGTTGGCAAACTGCCTAGGTCTCCTGGATTACTCCAGCAAGCAAGCATACCTCACATATAAACATCAAATTGGCATAAGCTGAAGTCTGAAACTGCTCTGATACGTACTTTTGAGCATGTGTTTGGATTCATATGAATTCAGAATTCTGTCTGTGGTGACTGCTACAGCAATATTTCTTCCCCAAATCCCCAAAACTTTAACCTCAGACTGTCTACTATTGACCTCACCCCTTTCCTAAGAGGTCTGCAGGGGGCATGCATAAGTGCACTAACGTGCCTACTGTCCCTGTCCTATTGTTTCTTTTTATTCGTATCCATTTTATGTATTCATAACCATTCTTATACTTGTTATCTAATACTTGCTTGACAAATAAATAAATACAATAAATAAAAATAAATATTATGGGATTCAGAAAGTCAAGTAAGTAAGTGGTGGCAGGAATACAGCACGCTGGTGAGAATAGAATGACATTATTCCATGGGTAAGCTCAGCAGGGCATATGAGATTATGTACAATATAATTAAAATTAAGCAACGTGTCCTAGATAGATCAATAAAGTTGAATCATAAATACCTAGTGAAGAATATCTTAACTGAATCCACCTAACCTTAATATCATTTTGCATTAAATGAGACGTACATTTCAGCTTAAGATTTCATAACTTGTAATGAGCCCTTGATCTGTACATAGGTGAAAATTTAGCTCTAATGCTGGGAAAGGTGGAAGGAAGAAAAGAGGATGAGCAGAAAAGAAGAAAAGAAGAGGATAAGCAGTAGCAGTGGTGATGGATACACCACTGTCAGACTTGAAAAGCCAAATTAGGGACAGATCATCATGGTTAAAAAAAAATCTATGTATCTGCTAGGAAGGGAAAATGACTTGATGGCAAATAATCAACCAATGACCTCTTGATAGCTTATAAAGTCAAGAAGGATTTTGTCCCAGGTGAAAAAGTGCATACATTTTTCAAAGGATCCTGAAAGAGAAATGGATTTATTCGCAGGACTGAGAAGAAAAATTCCAAAAATGAGTACTTTTTTTAAAAAAAAATCCATGCCCCCTGTTAAAGGGGAAACTCATCTAAACGCATTTGCAGCTGGTTACTTCACCAATCACCTTCCATGTGTTTATGAAAAAAAATATTTTAACCCTAACTTTGCTTGGCTATTGCAGCCACCACCGATAGCCTTAATTTGTGACAAAAATAAAAATGGAGTATCTGACAATCTCAGGTCAAGTTCTAGCATAAAAATAAACAGGAAACACAACCATTCATTATGAAGCCAAATTCCGAAAGTATCTGAGTAAATCAGAACCCTGTTCTAGAACAATCTCAAATTTAAATGTCCTATTTTTATTGTATTTTATCACCTTTTCCACCTTTTCATCCCTTCTTTTAATAAAAATACCTTGCCTCATGCATTTTAACATACCAAGCATTTCTAATACCTCCAACTTTTTTATCAAAATGAACAACGGGAAGAGATGCCACATCAGCAGGTATTATATTTAGTAACCTCATAAGGTATAGTGGCTTGTATTGCAAGTTTCCATTAATTAACACTCTTCCCTTCATCTGACTTGGTAACTTTAAAAGATGTTTGACTATTGGACAATTTTTTTCATGAAGCCTCTGGTTTCTTTAAAGTGCTAGCCAGATATAACAGCTTTTAATATTGTGGAAGAAAATTGACAGAAGTATTCTACTCACCTCTCCTCAACATGTATTAAGTGAATATTACACCTGCTTATTAATATTGGCTGACCTGTCTGGGATGAATATTCAGAATGGAACACAAGTCTTTGTGGACCGAAATAGAGTAGAACTTGAAACCTTCTTCCTTATAGAAACCAAAAGACTTATCTTATCTGAGGAACCCCATATCATTTGATTGTAGTGATATAAAAGTAATCAGAAGACAGACGAGATTTTAAAAGATTCTGGAAAAAGTAAATAAACTGAGCATTAAAATGGAAGATCAAATAAGTAAATGGATTATGAGTATGTATGTATGTATGTATGTACATATGTATGTATGTCATGGGCTTGGTAGATTATGTTTGCAATTCTACTATCTGCAAAGATCCAATACATGAGGCTATTACTGCACTGTTCAAAACACGATACTGATATCAGCCATAAATGCTTCCTGTCTAGGTGCACATACTGTAGATAAAGGCTTAATAGAATTGCAAACTGGCACTTGCTCCTAAGGAATGCACAGATGGATTTAACTTTCAAAGTAGTTTTTGTAGCCTCATAAGCATTTTCATTTTACCTAGACTGTAATCTGGCTCTGGCATTAAAACATTGTTGACACACAAGCGATACCTTTTTGGGTAGTTCAGCTAGGCAACCTGGCGCCAAAGCTTACAGTATGTTTATTTGAAATCCTGAAGCAGTGAGAAGTGGCAAGATTAAGCCTGTTGCAATATATATTATGTGGAGATTTTTCTTCTTTCAAAAAAGTAATTATCTGGAGAAACTCTGCCAGGGGTTATTTTATGATTGGATAACCATCTAAAACTGACTCTGCATTTTCTTTCTGAATACATTGGCTCCTGCAATATTCCAATTGCCAATTTAACTTTTCTTTTTAACAAACATATGAGGAGTCCCTTCATAGGGCAGTGGAATCCAATTAAGAGCAATCTGAGTCAGCAGATTCAAAGCTTATATATGCTGCAAAGAGATACCTAATGTATTTCACACTTTCCTGATCTCAGCACAATTATCCTCTTGAAAGACCCTGTGCTGCCATTATGGGTTTCCCCCATAACTATGCTTGGGGGTTTGGACACAAATAGGCAAATGATGCGTATGCTGTCATGTTGCAGAGCATAGTAATGTAGACTATGGGACACCAGAATGAGTTCCATGGATGCATGGTCAAAGCACATAATGGAAGAAACTACCAGATGCATTAGATCTACAAATTCTCCTTTCCAAATCCAATAATCCAGCTTTACACTGAGTGATGTGGGCTGAATAGCTTTACATAACTGTCACCTCCACTATCCCAACTCAGCGTTAGCAGAGATATGCAAAACACTCCATGTTTAAAATGATTCAAACGAGCAGTGGCCTCTGGGGAGTGGGGTAGAGAGAAGGAAGCAACTATACAATGAAAGCCTTGCTTTCCCTTTTTATGGGCATGTAGCATCATAGCACATTCAAAAGCGGGAGAACTTGTTGCATTGTGATACCACTTCTGCATTTTGCACACCTTCCCTGGAAACTACTGATGGGAACTTAAATCATTTTGGGCATTTATAGGTAGTTCTTGGTTTATAACTGATCTTTTAATGACCATTCAAAGTTCCAACGGACCTACCTTGTAAGTGGATACTTACAACCTGGGGTTATTATTCCAACACTTCCCCCACAAGGTCATGTGACCACACTTTGGATGCT
Organism: Emydocephalus ijimae; assembly: GCA_004319985.1. Classification (NCBI taxonomy): domain Eukaryota; kingdom Metazoa; phylum Chordata; class Lepidosauria; order Squamata; family Elapidae; genus Emydocephalus; species Emydocephalus ijimae. The sequence goes on along the minus strand of BHEV01010202.1, from coordinate 34,966 downwards.
CACTATTTATAGCCATTTGCAGCATCCCATGGTCATGTGATTGGATTTTATTATGGTTTTTCTGAAAACCAGCCTTTTCTTCCAGTTTTCAGCAAAACCGCACCCACTGTGAACCACTGCAACATTTGCTTAACAAGCACCACATGGCCAATCCACTTTATATGGTTGTACCAAAAGTTACAACCATGATGGGCAGGCTTCATTATAGCTGTAACTTCAGGACCACCTATAATCAATGTTGCAATCAGTGCTACAATCAATAAGTATAATAAAGACTGTATCTGGAAAAGCACCTTAGCCAGACGCATCAGCAGAATTGTGCTACTTTTGCCAAAATGATGAAATGGATGTCAGACCTGATAGTGCTTCTCGTTCCTTTCCTTGCTTGTTTTTCCTTAAACTTCAGTCATGAAAATGTGAACATGACTAGAAGAAAGATTCAGGAAACATGCTTGTAACTCCTGGAAAACAGGAGCTCTACACAAGAGAGCTTTCTGACAGCAGGGACATTTGCCAGACTGATCAAAAATGTCAAGATGTCAATTAAAGACTTGTGGTATACATAAAAAAGGAGTAAAGCTTCAGTCATGTGGTCCCAGCCCACATCTCAAATTTTTTGACCTCCCTCCAGTAGGCCTGATGACAGCTTAGTTGGATGAGACACAATTCAAGAATGAAACAGCAAAAGTCGCTTGTTAATATGAAGCCACAATAACAATGTAGAAACCAATATTAAATGTCTCCCACCTGATTCCACTATTGTTCACAAAGCAAGGAGCATGACTTTTGAAGAGATAATTCCCTAAACTTGCCTAAATCATGTGTTGCAATGCTCAACCTCCTCAATGGATGGTTAAATGCAGCTGGTGTCCCAAATTAGTTAGGGAAAGTTCATTGTTGGGGAAAGTTCTTTTGAAGGAAATATGGAAGTTGGAAAGATTTATTGGCTCAATATTTCTTAGCAAGTACTACAAACAGAAAAAAATAACTTACTGGTGTTCAGTGTGATGGAAGAAATTTTGCTTTGGACATCCCTTTTGAAGGAAAGAGTTTTGGAGAAATCATGAATGCAGTGTGCTCTACTTACATTCCCACAGATATGAGATACCCTTGCTCGCTTTATATAATCAATATTTCTGCTATCTTCCTCTTTCCTGGCTTCTCACATTTTAATTAAATCCCAAAGGAAGTCGTCATCATGAAAATCCATTGGGCTTATTCAATCACAGTGCCATTATCTTTAAGGAAAACACCTGTCCTTGAGGAATTCTTCAGGAAAACTGAGCATTTGTCAGGTCATATCTAATCTGGCTAAAAATCTGATGGATAATTCTGAAAAAAACATTGTGTCTAACTCTATGAGCTAAGCAGCTTAGAAATGCTTTCTGACCACTTCTCTGGCCTCATTCTAACAACCTTTTCCAGGCCATTTTGGTTCCCAGGCCTGCTAGATGCCAGTACTCATAATCTTCAACCAGAATAGTTAATTGTGACAGTGTTTATATAATCCAAGGTTTCTGGCGAATGTCAATTGATGAAAAAATGGTATATGGTTAAAAAGGAGGATTGTAGGATTGTTCTTTTGATATATTAAAAATATCTTGCCCTGGCCCTTTAAAACATGTTAAACTTTCTGTTACTGCTAACATGAATGTACATAAGTATCTGTCACAGCTAGTTCAATCTTCCTTGCCAGCACAGGGAAGGAATTTAAAGAAGGCTTTTGGCATCCATTCATCCTGAAAGTATGCTGCAGTATCTTAATTCCTGTCATGATTAATAAAGCACATTTAGCATATGTCTTTCATACTTGAATATGTCCAAAAGAACAAACATAATATTGTTATGCCCTCTGTACATAGCCATTTTGGAATTCTATGGAAAGAATTTATGTATCAAATTCAGATGTTACAAGAAGCATAAGGTGGGAAAGTTATGAGTTTCTATGGTATGTGCAGCCATCTAATATTTACAAAAGTGAATTATCTGGCATTATTCAATTCCTAGATCCTCTTACAAGCCTGTGTGTACCACAAACCATACTAAAATCGGCATTCTTTCCTTTTTTAATGTGTCATTCGAGATATAACTATCAAAAGAGCCTGGGATTATTTTTCCCATTTCAGAAGTACAGACATTAAAAAAACAAACAACACTTTCCCCTCCTAAATGGTATCTGCAGATGACTAAATAGAATCAAGCATGTGCATGCCTTAAATTTAGAACATCAGCTCTCACAACAGCTGAGCTGTCCTCCTGGAGGCAGGTGCTGTTGATCTGGTACACGTCTCGGTCCAAAGCTCCCTTCACAGATCCAGCAATACTGTACATTCCAGCCCTGTGATGACACAGCTGTACTCCAGGGCCTTTCAGCATTCTGCACTGAGGATGTCATTTATCTTCTCACATTCCAGAAGGTGGGAAGGACTGACAATATCAGTCCTTCTGCACTGGGTAACCTCCAAACCATTCAAGTCATTTTAAGGGTGGACTGGGGTTTAACAGAGTACAACTGAGAACAGAAATCTTGAGCTTATCTTTGGATATTTCTTTATTATATATCTACATACCATTGATTTCCCTCGGGATGTCCTTATTAATACGAGGAGGGTGATAATAAATAAATGCATGAACAATAAATGCAAGACTCATGAGATATTAGCTAGGTTGGCCAATTTCTCTTTCAGCCAGAGCTGTAGAATTGTTAATAGTGGAATACCTCTAAGTTACTGTATCGTATTGTTAAAAGTAGAATGGGGCAAGTGACATATCTGTGGTGATGCCAATCCATCATGTGGAGCACAGACAAAGTGGCAAGTGAACCATGGTGGCGCAGTGGTTAGAATGCAGTACTGCAGGCTAATTCTGCTGTCAGTCAGCAGTTTGATTATCACTGGCTCAAGGTTGACTCAGCCTTCCATCCTTCCGAGGTGGGTAAAATGGGGACCCAGATTGTTGGGGGCAATATGCTGACTCTGGAAACTACTTAGAGAGGGCTGTAAAGTATTGTGAAGCAGTATATAAGTCTAAGTGTTAGTGCTAAGTGGGATAATTCTTGAATAGGTTCCCTTCTGAGGTTTCGTAATTTAATATTTTTCTTCCCACTTAGACAATATCACCCAAAGCTTCCCTAGCCATATCCTTTGAAATGCCCACTTTGAGTCTTCTCAGTGGGTTCTGCTACTGAGAAGTTTACAGAATACTACAGTGATTTGCCTTTTCTTCAGGTCTTACTGGGATTTCCCTCAAATTCTAATCAGTTCCAGCACATAGCTCATAGTGAAACTAACACACACACACACACACGGCCAAAGACTCTACTCACACACGGCCATAGACTCTAGGATCTGAATGCAGTTTTTGTTGATGCAGCCCAACATAGTACTGAACCACTTAGCTACTGCCCACTCACATTCATCTGACTTTTCTGCTGTTAATATTTTGCCATCTGTATTGAGGTATACTGATTTTTCTCCCTTCATTTTAACATATGGGAAGAAACACTTTGCCTTTTTCTGACGTTCATTCCCCAACCTTTGTTTATTCTGGGTTTTGCTTTTCTAACCTTCACAATTGTAAACTACCTGCATGTCCTCTTCCTCAGTTACCAATTCTCTTTCCACTTCTTCCACCCTTATTTTTGTTTTCAGAACGTCATTATATTTCTGCAATCTGCTTCTATAATTCTGCATTTTTTAACTGAAATTGGGCTTTTAATACCTCTCGGTTTAGAAACTCCTGGCTGTCTTGAACCTCTTTCCTTATTAGCTTTTCTTTCCACGGAATCCTACTAATCATTATTTTTATTGTATTAAATTATACTTTTTCAAAGTTCAACATACATTTTCAGTAGCAATGGCTTTAGGCTTCTCTTAGATTCAAAAACTCCAGCATTTCACATTTATTGTCACATAATGTTCCCAGTACTTCTACTTACTCAATTATGTTTTCCCATTGCTCATTGTCAGTTGAAGGGAAGTTAATCCTTTTGAATCTTTCTCTTTCTTTTAAAAGGAAGTTTGTTTGTTTTATTTATTTACATTAAAAGCATTTTTATATCTGCCCATCTTATTTATTTATATCCCACCTTTATAATTTTTACAAATAACTCAAGATGGTGAACATGCACAATACCCCTACCTTCTCCTATTTTCTAATAGAATAGAGTAGAGTAGAGTGGAACAGAACAGAACAGAATACTTTATTGGCCAAGTTTAAAAATAACCATGTGAGATGAGTTGGGCTGAGATAGATTTGACTGGCCCAAAGTCACCCAACTGGCTTTCATCCTAAAATAAGACTAAAACTCACAGCCTCCTAATCTGGTGCCTTAAGCACTACACCAAATTTATGTTGAACTCTGCCCAGATCCCAATCCACAATTAAAACAACATAGCACAAATCTATTAAAACCATACTGTACACATTAAAACATTGTTAGATCTATAATTTAGAACTGTCCTAGAATGGCCACATCTGGTAGTTTGTGGAATCCACTCTATGAGAATCTCATCTATGAAAATTTATCCAACTCTCTCATTTCCTAGAAGGTGACGGGAATCAAAACCAGTTTCTTATCAACTCAATTCAGTAAGATAGTTGAAACAAATTACAGACAAGAGAGAAACGGCATCTCAACATAAAAGAAAAATGTGGCTCGTGTTCAAGTTCATACTTGGCCAGGTCAAATTTATCACCTTGCTACGTAGAAAGGAAGTCAACACCAAGCACTAGGTGAAGATGTATAAAGAATGGCAGTATCTGCATGCAATAAAAGGCTAAACAAGTCATGTGAACTCTGCTGTCTGATCATTTCTGGACCAGCTTCATGCTCTAACTCCAGAGTCCCAGAGTCAGCCAGCAGACAGTTTACATAATCCTGAACTTCTTTGATTGTCCACATTGTAGAAGTAAGGATTAACCTGAGGTTAATTCTCTCTTCTGGCCCTGGACAGAAAATTGAAAGATTATAATATGTAAACAGGGTTGTGATATGTAGGCAGAAAAGTTATAGGGAAGCAAAGACTTCCTATGCCACTTTTGATGTGTTGAATTGGGTAGCACTAGCAATACCACTTAGACTTATATACTGTTTCACAGCCCTCTCTAAGCAGTTTCCAGAGTCAGCATATTGTACCCAACAATCTGGGTCCTCATTTTACTGACCTTGGAAGAATGGAAGGCTGAGTCAACCTTGAGCCGGTGAGAATTGAATTGCCGAACTGCAGACAGCCAGCAGTCAGCAGAAGTAGCCTGCAGTGTTGCATTCTATCCACTGCGCCACCATGATTCCATAACATTTTATTAGCCACTAAGATATTGCCCAAGTTGACTTTTCCCAATGTAGATAGGACAGCCTATATCACCTGTTGTCATATCACTGGGTAACTTATTTACCTGAGGTAAAAGCCAGATTTGGCTTATTGCAGGGGTATCAAACTCGCGGTGTCACATAACATATTGCAGCTTTTTCCCCCTTTGTTAAACCTGGCATGGGCATGCCCAGCATGTGAAGCATCTGGCTGCGAGTTTGACAGCCCTGGCTTATTATATTCTGCAAATGTTGGCCAGTTTATCACAAAATAGAGTTTCAATGGGCTCAGCAATGCTACATATATATTAAGAACGCAACACAATCTTTGGAGGAAATGTAATATTTTTACATCCACTGTAGGCAAAATTGGACCTATTAAAGTCTGCATTTGGACTCCAAAGGCCCATGGCTTTTATAGTTCTGGAATAAGTGATCTTGATTTGGCAACTTGCTTGGCCTTTAGCCAATGATCTGGAATTCTGTGGTGTTGTGTGACAACACCACATATCTCTTCAAGGGCAGATTCCATTCAGGCAAGATGACTCAGAAGCAGGGACTTTATTTGTGGAAATCCTCCACTTCTGCAATGGCATGACTGGGGAAAGTTCCAAGTGAATATTACTTGAGAATTGTTCAGGCTCAGCCTCCAGTCGACTGGTGCACATTTCAATTAAAAGTAAGACTAAATGGACTATAGCAGTGATGGCTGGGGGGATTCTGGGAGTTGAAGTCCACCCATCTTAATGTTGCCAAGGTTGAAAAAGACTGGATTATAGAATTTGAGTTTATTGTGGCTAGGACCAAGATGGGGGGCGGGGGGATGTAATAGTGATTAGAGAAATCCCTATCTCCAAGAAAGTTGTTTCTCCTGCCTAATTGCCTCCTCTGAAGTTTTGGAATCAGAATAATTTGTCCCAATTAAAAGTGGTATTGTCCAAATTATTTAAGAAACAGCAGAAAGTACAAGAATTTATTATGCAAGAATGGAATGAATTTGGCCTCATTACATTTTTGTCGCTTTTAAAGATTTCTCCAAATAAACGATCAGTTGTAAAAAGTGGTAATATGTTCTCTGAAGAGCTGATAAAATTTCATATTGTTTCTGTGAATGATGTTATCTGATATCAAACTGCTTTTTCATATGTAACTTGAAAAGGCACTCAAGTTAATTTTTCCTAGCTGAGTAAACAGATATATATTTTGGAACAAACCTGATGTGGCATAGCAAGTCTGAAGAAAATGCAACAACAGTTATAAACTGTGTAAAGTAATTCCCTCAGAAAGAGAGGGAAGGAGAAGAAAACTCCTGCATCAGAATTTTATGTATGAGGTTAATAATATTAGCAAAAGCTACATTTCCTGGATCCTGAGGCCTGGATTAAGACTTGATTTCCCAACTGAGAACTTGGGAGGAATTTGGACCTTTCTTTCCTGCATGTTGTGAAAAGGAAACACTTATTTCTTTTGCACTTGAGAAAGGATGTTGACATTTTAAGATGATGTCCCTGGTGCTCTTCTTGTTAAGTCCTGGGCATGGGCACAAGGAACGGAGATGAGACATTGAACGGTGACTTCAACTCTTTATTTAACAGGAAAGAACAGAGCAAAATACCTGGGCAGCAGCAGCTCTTTTATGCAGCTGGCTGCTGTCAAGCAACCAATGAACTGAGTCTACCGCTTTCACAAGCATCCAATCAGGGGGTCCCGTTAACAGCCAATCAGACTGGCCAAAAATGACCAATCACGATTCGCTATCTTCGGACCAATGAGAAGTGCAGGATTACAAGCCTGCTGCAAGACGAACCTGTTGAGGGTTGTATTGCTGTGTTGGCTTAGTCCACAACACCCCTCCCCCCTTGGTTCCATCTGATGGGTGGGGTGACGTATTCTCGCAAGTAGGCAGGTCGCTTCACCTGTCTGCTCGACCTGCGCTGTCCCACTGGGTTCTGTCCTGGTTCTGGTTCTGGTGGGCTGCTAGCTGGGTTGGATGGTGAAGATTGTGGTCCCGGGCTGCTTTCCCTGCTTACGTCAGCACTGTCTTCCGGGTTCCCTGGATCCACTTCCATCGTGGTGCTTTCATGTGGCGAGGCCGCTCCCTGGCTCAGTTCTCCTTTGGATGGTGAGTATCCCCTGGTTGGTTGTGTGGGCTGTTGGGTTTCGATTATCATTTCTTCTTCATCCTCCTCAACGTTCCTTCCCCCCCCCCAGCTAGAGGTTCCGGTGCTAATCTGGAACAGAGCTGGTCTATGTTGCTTTTCCACATCTTACCGTCTGCCTTTTGTAGGTGATAGGATCAGGGTCCTGTAAGTTGTGTTATTTTCGCGGGGACCCACAATGGGTCACCCGAGAAGTTTTTTTGCAAACACAAGGTCTCCTTCCTGGAATGCCCAACACTTGCTGCTGGATCATGGGGGTTGTTCCGGCATGTAGTTTGGGTGGAGGCGATCGAGATGCAATCGAAGTTTCCAGCCCATGAGGAGTTCAGCTGGGGTTTTGTTCGTGGTGCTGTTTGGGGTTATGTGTTGGAGAAGAAGCATTTGGTTTATTTTGTCATCAATGTCACCATGGTCCATTTTGTGCAGGGTCTGTTTTACAAATTGAACCATTCGCTCAGCCCTACCATTGGCCGCAGGGTGAGCTGGTGATGTTGAGGCATGGCGGATGCCCCGATCTGCCAAGTATTGTTCGAATGGCAGGGCAGTGAATTGGGGGCCATTATCTGAGACGAGGACATCGGGAAGTCCGTGGGTAGCGAATAGTTTATTCAGTTTTTTAGTGACTGCGTCTGTGATGGTGCTTTTCATCTTGTGGACTTCAAGCCAGTTTGAATAGGCATCCACTGTTAGGAGGAAAGTGTGTCCTCTTGTATGTCCCGCAAAATCAACGTGGATGCGGGACCAAGGACCTTGAGGCGTTTCCCACTGAGTTGGGGGAGTCTTTGGAGGAGCGGAGAGATTTTGCTACCCAGGTCTCTATTTTTTTTTCTAAACCAGGCCACCATGCGTAAGTCCTGGCTAATGCCTTCATCCGCACGATGCCTGGATGTCCATCGTGCAGCATTTTCAATACCCTATATTGCAATTTCTCCGGGACTATGACTCTGTCTCCCCACACGATGCCGCCTTTCTGGGAAAATAGTTCTGTTTGATGATGGCTTGAACGTGTCATTGGTTGCACCGTCCGGCCAACCCCGTTCTACCCAGCTGAGGACTCGTGCCAAAACAGGGTCCTTTTTTGTCTCTAAGGCTTTGTCTCGAGCGGTTAGTGGCGGCGATTTGAGGGTTTCGATTTGTAATATGGCTATGGTTGGAGCAGGGTCCTCTATAATGTCTGGTAGTGGAGAGCAGCTCAAAGCGTCAGCGTGGGGAATGGTTTTCCCCGGGCAATGTTGCAATCGGTAATCGTAGGCGGCTAAAAATTCTGACCAATGTGTCATTCTTGGTGATAATATATGGGGAGTTGGTTTGTTTCCCGCCAAAATCCCAAGTAGTGGCTTGTGGTCTGTAATTATGGTAAAGGGTCTCCCATACACGTATTAAGGGAAACGTTTAATTGCGGATACAATAGCGAGGACCTCTTTATCAAGTTGACTATAGTTCCTTTCGGTTTTAGACAAAGTTCTCGAAAAGAACGCAATGGGTGCCTCATTTCCATTTGGTAGGACATGGCTTAAGATGGCTCCTACTCCAAATGGTGAGGCATCACAGGTAACCATCAAAGGTAGAGTCTCGTTGTATTGCATTAATACAGCATCAGAGGTTAAAAGGTCTTTCATCTCTTTGAACGCTTTCTCTTCACGCCGTCCCCAAACCCAGTAAGCCTTTTTATTGAGGAGTCTTTGTAGGGGCTCAGCTACGGTTGCCTTCTGGGGCAAGAAAATGTTATAAAAGTTCATGAGTCCCGGAAGGCTTGGAGGTCTGTCTTATTCCTAGGTCTCGGGGCTTTTTTTGATTGCGGTTAGTTTTTTTTTCGTGGGGTGGATTCCCTGTCTGTCGAGAAGGTATCCCAGGAACTCCACTCTCTCCGTACAAAGTTGACACTTGTCTCTTTTTACTTTCAGACCAGCGTCTTTGAATTTCTGCAGGACTTTTCTGAGTCATTGTAATAATAACTCCTTAGTGGGGGCAGCGATTAAGACGTCATCAAAATAGGGCACGATGCCTTTTATGCCTTGGAATAGTCTCTCCATTAAACTTTGGAAAATGCCCGGCACCACGCTTACTCTGAATTGGAGTCTATTGCACTTAAAAGCACCTCTATGTGTAACTATTGTCTGGGCTTCTGCAGTTGCTGTGTCTACAGGTAGTTGCTGGTACGCCTGAGCAAAGTCCAATTTTGCAAATATTTTTCCGCCACCCAGGGAATGAAGAAGGTGTTGAACCACTGGTTCTGGATAAGCGCTCTGTTGAAGAGCATGATTTAGGGTGGCCCGGTAATCCCCGCAAATTCTTAACGATCCATCTGGCTTCATGGGCGTTACTATCGGGGTTTCCCAGCGGGCGTTGGTCAATCGGTTCCAATATGCCCTGGGCTTTCAGTTTATCTAGCTGCTCATCAATCTTCAGTTTTAAGACAAACGGTACTCGACGAGGCTTAAGCCGAATGGGAGCTACATCGGGGCTGAGATTAAATGATATAGGGTCCCCTTGTACTTGCCTAATGTTCCTGTGAACATGTCCTGGAATTCCTGGATGAGAGCCTCTTCCCAGTTATCGCTTCTGGTTTGGTGTATGCCGGCTAGTTCAATCCCTAGTGGGGCGAACCACTGTAATCCTAACAAGCTGGGTTGGTCACGATCAACGGCAGTCAGGGGAAGCGTTGCTGTGCGGTCCTTAAAGGATACTTGGACGTTGCTGGAACCGACAACTGGGATTCTGTTTCCCTGGTAGTCTTTCAGGATGATTCGTTGCATGCTGAGGTCCTGGTGGCAAATGGCAGGGATCAGCTGTTTGAGGGTTTTCCAGGATACCATCGATAGGGATGATCCTGAATCGACTTCCATCACGCACGGTCGATTCTCAATAGCAACCCTTACGCGGATCTTTCTTGCATCGAACAATGAAGCGTGGCCGATGATAATGGTTTGGTGGGCCTCTTCTCGTCTCGTTGAAGTGGCAGGTGCTTGGTTTCTGTGGTAGTAGTGGTTGTTCCATTGGTGGTTCAGACGGTCCCGGTTCTCAGGAGGTTTGCTTATCTCTCGACGGAGGTTGTCCTCCCTTCGGTTGGGACAGGACTGTCACTTGCTTCTGCAGACCTTCGCGATGTGGCCTTTTTTCCCGCAGTTACGGCAGAGTGCGTCGAGGAATTTGCAGTCCGATCGCGGGTGGTTTGCCCCACAACCAGCACATTGGCGTGGACGTCTCTGGTTCCTTTGCTCTCGTTCCGAGCGGAGCCAGTTGACCTCCTCTTCATCACTGTCTGAGGATGACTCGAGGTCTTCGTGGTGGGTAGTGGTAGTGTGCTTCTCAGTGGCGAGTGGGGTCTCGTTGGCGAGTTGGCGAAGCAGTGCGTTCGCTCGGCGCATTCGAGCGGCTGACTTCCTGGTTGCTTCTGTGGCAGTAGTGTCGGCGATGACATCTGTAAGGCTTGTTAAGCCTGTGTTCCCCAACCAGGGTTAAGGAGACAAGCTAAACAGAATGTGCAGCGTTAGTCAGATAGGGACACAAATAAATGAGTGAGATAAGTTTGTATGTTTGTTAACATACAGTAAAAATAACAGATAAGCTTGTGCTATCAAAAATATAGTTTATTCCATTTAGAGTTTATAGCATAGTCAAAATAACAGTCCATTAGTCATGTATCATTTTAGTCAGTCCATTCAAGGATATTCAAGTAGCAAAGTCCGTGTAGAATATCCAATGTCAGTTCACTTACAATAAATCAGTCCTTTATCTCTCCTTTTTCAGTAGGGGAAAAAAACAGTCTTCATCCAGTAATTAGGGATCATCAAGCCAGAAAGAGCAATCTGCCGTTGACTTGCTTCTTTTATGGTGCTTTTTACAACCACTCCCTTAATTACATTCCTACAGTTAAAGTTGCAGACACTTTAACTAACAAACCATGATAACATATTTATTATTTTACCTAAACCAGTTAGGGTTAACAATGTTATCCCTAACAAGGCTGATGTCACCTTTCGCCATCAGTTTACTCTGTACGTGTGGTGCATTTAAGCCCAGAACTATGCGGTCTCTCAGGGCTTCCTCTAAGTTTGCAAAACCACAAAGGCCTCCTAAGTTCCGGAGGTCGGCTACGAAATTACCAACGCTCTCGTCCTTCCGTTGGTCCCTCTGGTAAAATTTGTGTCTTCGTATCAGTGTAGGAACTGCGGGTGCATAATGGGCCCAGAGGATTGGAGCGAGGGTATCCCAATCCATGGTCTTCACTTCCACCAGTTTTGCTAGTGCTTTAGCCATTTTGAAAACGGCGAGGCCGCAATGAGTCAGGAACACCCCTCGTTTCTTGCCAGTCATAGCATCTTTTAAGTTGTTGGTTTCCAGGAACATCTGGAAGCGATCTATATACGAGTCCCAGTCTTCGGTTGCTGGGTCGAATGGAGCGGGTGGTAAGGTGCCGCTGGTCATCTTGCCGTTTGTTGTGTGCGCTCTTTCGCCATGTGCTCTGTCTTGTTCGATGCGTTCTTAGTCAGCTCTATCGTCTCCGCAATCCCATCCTTGTCGCCAGTGTTACGTCCTGGGCATGGGCACAAGGAATGGAGACGAGACATTGAACGGTGACTTCAACTCTTTATTTAACAGGAAAGAACAGAGCAAAATACCTGGGCAGCAGCAGCTCTTTTATGGAGCTGGCTGCTGTCAAGCAACCAATGAACTGAGTCTACCGCTTTCACAAGCGTCCAATCAGGGGGTCCCGTTAACAGCCAATCAGACTGGCCAAAAACGACCAATCACGATTCGCTATCTTCGGACCAATGAGAAGTGCAGGATCACAAGCCTGCTGCAAGACGAAGCTGTTGAGGGTTGTATTGCTGTGTTGGCTTAGTCCATATTGTCCTGTGTTGGCTTCTATTCCCATATTTTGTGGGAGAGCTGGTTGTCTCAGAACAAAAGCAATAAAGATAACCTCATTTATAACCTTGCTCCAAGATACATGCAAGAAGATACAGCTTAATAGCAATTGGTTCAGATGCTTCTGGACAAGTGCTGGAGAGCTTTGTGCTAACCACCAATCCTACTTCTTAATATTCAGCTATATCCAGGGAAAGAAATGCATTTACAGCCTGAGAGAAGTTTTACAGCACAACATAATATCCATGTGTCAACAGAGCCAATAGAGACCTTAGAGATAAAAATACTAGGCCTCCAGACAGACATCTGACTGGTCCCCTGGAGCATATTGAACCCAAGAGACCATTCAGTGTCCTGGCTTGCCCCAACAACTGAAGAAGCTGGACAGAGGCTGGGCTAGAAAAAAACAAGCACTTTCCATTTCTTACTGCAGCAAAGATGTTGCCCCAGGCAGCTTCTCTGGTTTGTTGAGTCAGAGAACTGACCCTGCATGTAGTAATGCCCTTTAGCCAATACGAAGCAGGAAAGATAAGCAAGCATTTTCTGTTGTTGGTTTCAAGGTCAGGAATACACACTACACAAACAAACATAAGCTCTTGCTGAGGTTTCTGACTCTCATTTTGCTTGAAATCTATTTTCTGGCCAATCACAGTGTGAGTTTGGACAAAGCTTCACTCACAACCCAGCTTTTTTTTTTTAATGGGCAGGTTAATGGTTCTCTAAATATTGACAGAAGGAATAGTTCAAAGCAATAGGCTGAACAGAGGAATGGGTTATATTGAAGGATTATTCCCAGTACACAAAACGATTTCAAGACATTAACAAGGCTGTAATTCTACATGCATTCTTAACGTGCACATTCAATGAGGTTGGTTGTGATGTAAGTGGTTAAAGTGGTACACTGGCAGCTCTGCCTCTACCATATTCAGGTGGCATTGCCATGAATGAAATATGTTTTAAGAAAATAAAATGCAAATTGCATGGCATTGTAGCATTTTCTGTATTAGTCTTGGCCATCTCATAAGATTCAGAGGTTTTGATTAATCTACAATCAGGTTCAGCTGGTTGTAAATTCAGCTCCCCAAAAAGATTTGTTGGATTGCAATCTATTTATTTTTATTTATTTATTGTTTTATGCTGTCCCTCCCCTATAAGGTGACTCTGGGTGGCAGAAATCAATCTATTGAATGGAAGTTGCCAAAAAAAAAAAAACAGTTCAGTTTACAGTCAGTTATGTCAAATTGCTAAATGGAAGGTTACTTTGCTTTACTCTGCTAGCTTAAGACCTGCTTTGGAAATCAGGAATTACAAGAATCAAGTTTTTCTCCAAGGAGCCTGTTTAGGAAGCTTGCAAAGAAACTTCCTTGTAAAGTTTCAAGTAGAAAACCTTTAACACATGCTTGAATTTTTCCAATATTATTTTAAGTTATCATCAATGTTTCTTTTACCTAAACTGCGCCTCACAGCACATTAGGAAACATTACAAATTGTGGCTTCTTGGTTAGTTACTACAGCGGTTTAGATATCTTTGTAAATAGTTCTGCGAATGGGGGGATGATGCCTCAGTGAAATCAAAACACAGATTCTGGCTGACAAGTTTGGCTCTGACTGGTTCGACTCTCCTTATTAATCAGTATAAAGACACAGTAAAAATTAGCAAAAAATACCTATTAAAACAAATATACACTGTAGCTCCCTTTTCCATTAAGTCTACATTCTCCTCATCCTCTCTTAATTAAACATTTCAAAAAAGAAATGAAAAATGATTAAACATTACAAAAATAACTCTTATTTATATATCAAAAACTAATTCATTACCCCATTAGACATTTCTAAAACCATCCAGTCCAGACAATGATTCAACATCCCCAGAAATAAGAACTCATTATTTAACCATAATCAGATTGTTGTTCAGGTTGTTTTGTATATAAATCCTCAGTTATATCCAAAGTTTACACTGACTGTTGATCATGACAGATATGTTGGTGTGCAAATTAATCTGTAGGGGCTAAAACTTCAAAGCTGGGAATTTAGGCCCAAATGAAGATAAAACAGAATTTTATAAAATCCATAAGAAGAAACTATTTGGTGTTCCATATAATTAGTTTCTCTTGAGATATTGGAATAGGGTGGTATCCCCTTAGAAAGATAGAACTTCTGAAAAAAATATGAAAAATGCACAAGGCAATCTGTTCTTCAAACCTTATCACACACACAAATATGCACATGTGTGTGTGTGTGTGGGTGTGTGTAGTTGTAATGTTTTATTAGAAGTTCAGTTTCAGCAGAGATTCCATGTGACTCTTAATCTAGCTTTTATCTTCCTTTCTAAATCACTCCCAATTCATGTTTCTGCAGAAAAAAAAACCACTACTGATTGTGTGTTTGTAACCACTGATCTCCATTTCTGTACATGGAAATTATTTTAAGCTCCTTTTTCTGCTTGTTTAAGTGTGCACCCGTGTGAACAGACACTTTATTTTTTTTAAAAGAGAAAGATCAGTAATAACCCACTTCTTATATTTTTCCCCAGTACAGCAATGCAAGATTAAAATGTTTTTCCATTAATGTCAATGTAGGGTATTTTAATATCTCATTGTAATAAATATATGTGTATATAACTTGTCAAAGTCAGGGGTTACATCACTGGCATATAATTCTTTCACATTATGTTCAGTTAACACTGTCACAATTTGGACAGTTATAAAAGAGAATTAGATATACTTACTGTTGTGAATGAATAAATGTGTTAATAAAGTTATCAAGAGCTTGAAGTCAAGTGCAGGGTTCTGGCCCTGCACTTCTGATTGGCTGTTAATGGCGATATCAGATTAGTCCGTTCAGGTGGATCTGATTGGCCATTAACGAGCCTCTCTCATTGGTTAACGGAGCTAGCGCTCCCTGGTTTTCATTGGTTGAATATCTAATAAGTTGCCTATATAAGGAAGGCTGTAGCAGCCATTGAGTGAGCTGTCACACCATGTAAATAAACAGTTTTGAAGTTCACCGTTTCACCGGCTCATCTCCATTCTTCGCACCCACGTTCAGTACTTAACACTGGCAATGAGGATGGGATGTGGAGACGTCAGAGCTGACTGAACAACGAAGAACAATAACTGAGCACGTGACTGAACGCACAACGGCGAAACCATGTCCGGCGGCATCATACCACCTGCTCCATTCGACCCAGAACAAGAAGACTGGGACTCCTATATGGATCATTTCCAAATGTTCTTGGAAACCAACAATTTGAAGGATGCCACTACTGGGAAGAAATAGGCGGTATTCCTAATGCATTGCGGACCGACCGTATTCAAGATGGCCAAGGCACTAGCGAAACCAGCAGAAGTCAAATCTATGGACTGGGACGTCCTCGAACCTCTACTAAGAACCCACTATGCACCGACCGTGCCAACACTCATTAGGCGGCATGAATTTTACCAGAGAGACCAGCGGAAAGGAGAGAGCATTGCAGATTTCATTGCGGATCTCTGGAACCTGGGAGGCCTCTGTGGGTTCGCCGACCTTGAAGAAGCCCTGAGGGACCGAATAATTCTGGGATTAGATGCACCGCATGTGCAGTGTAAGCTGATGGCGAAAGGCGACATCAGCCTTGCAGATGCCATCGCTGATGCTACTGCAGCAGAAGCAACCAGGAAGTCGGCTGCCCGAATGCGCCGCAACCGCGCTCCGGTTCACCAACCGACCGGCGACATTTCACCCAAGTCAGAAGGACGGCTTGTAACGGCCCACCACGAGGACCTCTCTTCGTCGTCAGACAGCGACGAAGAAGTGGTCCATTGACTGCGGTCCGAACGGGACTGATACCAGAAGTCCCAACACCCATGCGCTGGTTGTGGGGCAAGCCACCCCCGGTCCGAATGCAAATTCCGCGATGTGCTCTGCCATGAGTGCAGGAAATGAGGCCATATTGGATGGGTCTGTAGAAGTTTCATAGCACCCAGCCAGCCCTCGAAGGAGGCTAACTATCGCCAACCGACAGGAAACCGTCCTGTAAGGCGAGAACCAGTGAACCACCAATGGAACAACCACTCTACAGAAACAAAACCATAAACCGCCCCACGAAGCGAGAAGAGGCTCACCAAACTATCACGATCGGTCACGTCTCCTCTTTGGATGCCAAGAAAATCTGAGTTAAAGTGGCCATCAAAAACCAGCCCTGCCTGATGGAAGTCTACTCAGGATCGTCCCTCTCGATGGTTTCCTGGAAGACTCTCAAGCAACTCATCCCTACTGTCCGTCGACAAGACCTCCGTTTCCAAAGACTTATACTCAAAGACTATCAGGGGAATCGGATTCCAGTCGTAGGATCCAGTCGAGTCCGGATATCGTTCAAGAACCATACAGCATCCCTACCCCTGACTGTGATCGACAAAGACCGGCCTAGCCTGTTAGGCCTCCAATGGTTCGCTCCACTTGGAATTGAAGTGGCAGGCATTCACTGAATCGGCAGCAGTGACTGGGAAGAGGACCTTGTCCAAGAATTCAGGGACGTCTTTGCAGAAAAACTAGGCGAGTACAAGGGGACCCCGATATCATTTAACCTTAATCCCAAAATAGCTCCCATCCGCCTTAAGCCTCATCGAGTTGCATTTGCCCTTAAACCAAATTGATTGATGAGCAGCTTGATAAATTAATAGCCCAGGGTATGTTAGAACCAACCGATCACTCTCCCTGGGAGACCCCAATCGTGACACCCATTAAGCCGGATGGATCGATAAGAATTTGT
Organism: Emydocephalus ijimae; assembly: GCA_004319985.1. Taxonomy (NCBI): domain Eukaryota; kingdom Metazoa; phylum Chordata; class Lepidosauria; order Squamata; family Elapidae; genus Emydocephalus; species Emydocephalus ijimae. The sequence goes on along the minus strand of BHEV01010202.1, from coordinate 17,874 downwards.
GGGGACTACCGAGCCACCCTGAACCACGTCCTTCAGCAAAACGTGTATCCGGTACCGGTGGTGCAGCACCTCCTCCATTCCCTGGGGGGCGGAAAAATCTTCGCTAAACTAGACTTAGCTCAGGCATATCAACAACTGCCGGTAGACGAAAAAATGGCAGAGGCACAGACAATCGTGACACACCGAGGTGCCTTTAAATGTACCCGACTCCAATTTGGAGTGAGCATAGCCCCGGGGATCTTTCAAAGCTTGATGGAAAGACTATCACAAGGGATAAAAGGCATTGTCCCCTACTTTGATGATGTGTTAATTGCTGCCCCTACCCCGAAAATTTTACGGGATCACCTGAGGATGGTTCTCCAGAGATTCAAAGACGCAGGTCTTAAAGTGAAGAAAAATAAGTGGAAACTGTGTACAGATCGTGTTGAATTTTTAGGGTATTTAATTGATAGTCATGGCATTCACCCTACCGATAGCAAACTGAGGGCAATCAAAAATGCTCCAAAACCCCGGACTAAGGCTGACCTCCAGGCGTTTCTAGGCCTTATCAATTTTTATAACGTTTTCCTGCCACACAAAGCAACTGTAGCCGAACCCCTACATCGTTTATTGGACAAAAAAGCAATCTGGGTATGGGGACATAGAGAAGAGCAGGCGTTTCGAAATGTAAAAAAATTAATGACTTCCGACGCTGTACAAATGCAGTACAATGAGACCTTGCCGTTAACGATCACGTGTGATGCATCGCCTTTTGGAGTAGGCGCCATTTTGAGCCACGTTTTGCCAAACGGTAGCGAAGCCCCTGTTGCCTATTTCTCAAAGACGCTTTCAAAAACAGAACGCAATTACAGTCAGATTGATAAAGAAGCCCTTGCTATTGTGTCCGCTGTCAAGAGATTTCATGAGTACGTGTACGGCCGAGCCTTTACTATAGTGACTGACCACAAACCGTTGCTGGGAATAATAGCGGGAGATAAGCCAACCCCCTATATATTATCTCCCAGAATGACTTGCTGGTCAGAATTTTTGGCTGCCTATAATTATCGGCTGCAACACCGCCCGGGGAAGGCCATTCCCCACGCTGATGCATTGAGCCGAGCACCGCTACCAGAGACCATTGATGACCCCACGCCTACAGTGACAACGTTGCAGATCGAGACACTTCAAACACCGCCATTAACAGCCCGAGATATTACGATGGAAATGAAGCGCGACCCCACCTTAGCACGAGTCCTTAGTTGGATCGAGCGGGGATGGCCATTGGACCAGATACCTGATGACTACGCCCCATTCAAGAGTCGACAAACAGAATTGTTTTCACAGAAGGGCTGCATTATCTGGGGAGATAGAGTCATTGTCCCAGAGTGACTACAACGAGCAGTACAGAACCTTGCACGATGGCCACCCCGGCATCGTGCGCATGAAAGCCCTCGCACGAATCTACGCGTGGTGGCCGGGCATCGACAAGCAAATCGAGACATGGGTCAAAGCTTGTCACAAATGCCAGGAAGTAAGCAATACCTCACCGAAAGCAACCCCAACTGAATGGGAAACACTGCGGGGACCCTGGTCCCGTATCCATCTGGACTTTGCAGGACCTACCAAAAGCCACACATTCTTGTTAATAGTGGATGCCTATTCGAACTGGCTCGAAATCCATGAAATGAAGAACACAACAACTGAAGCGGTCATTAAGAAACTGGACAGACTGTTTGCAACACACGGATTACCAGACGTTCTGGTATCCGATAATGGGCCCCAATTTACCGCGCTGTCCTTTGAACAGTACTTGGCGGACCGCGGTGTTCGCCATGCGCTGACTTCGCCTGCACATCCTGCGGCCAATGGAAGGACCGAGCGCATGGTACAATTCATCAAGAAAACACTACAAAAAATGGACTATGACAATATCGAAGAAAAAATAAACCGGATACTCCTTTTGCAGCATATCACTCCGCACAGCGTCACCAACAAAACTCCCGCCGAGTTGCTAATGGGGCGGAAGCTCCGCTCCCACCTCAACCGGCTACACCCATCGTATGAACCTGAGAAACCACACAGATCCAGCAGGCGATGCCGTACCTTCCAGGTAGGCGACTTGGTATTCGCTAAAAACTTGTCGGGTGATCCGTTGTGGGTCGAGGCGACTGTCGTCCGAGTAACCGGCCCTAGATCGTACCTCGTGAAATGCCGCGATGATAGACTATGGAAGTGCCATATTGATCAACTACGATCAAGGTTGCAGACAGGGATCTCCGAGTCCCCTGATACCCAAACTGAGGGGGGAGGAGATACGGAGGAAGACGAACTTGAATTAGCAGAAAACCTTAATGAAAGGAACGATAGCAAAACGGAAACACGTGAAGAGGAATCAGGGATGGGAGTGAGTTCGCCTCATGGTGATACCGAAGATGTTGGTGACAATGGAAATTCAAACTCAGAGTCAGAGGCACCCCTTTCACCAGACAATGCCCTACCTCAACAAGATTGCAGCCAAATACCGGGTGCACAATGAAAGTCAAATAGACTAACAAAACAACCGGCCTACCTCAAGGACTACGTAACCACACCCCGTAAATGGAACCCGGGGGGAAGGGGTGTTGTGAATGAATAGATGTGTTAATAAAGTTATCAAGAGCTTGAAGTCAAGTGCAGGGTTCTGGCCCTGCACTTCTGATTGGCCGTTAATGGCGATATCAGATTGGTCCGTTCAGGTGGATCTGATTGGCCATTAACGAGCCTCTCTCATTGGTTAACGGAGCTAGCACTCCCTGGTTTTCATTGGTTGAATATCTAATAAGTTGCCTATATAAGGAAGGCTGTAGCAACCATTGAGTGAGCTGTCACACCATGTAAATAAACAGTTTTGAAGTTCACCATTTCACCGGCTCGTCTCCATTCTTCGCGCCCATGCTCAGTACTTAACACTTACGAAGAATAACATTAGTCACGATTGTCACACATTGCCTCAATATTCAAGTCAGTATATAATTGCTTGGGAGTACAAATGAAAAAATGCCATTAAATTCATCTTCTGTTCTGCAAAAACAAAATTCTGGAATAAGTAAATATTTGGTTTGATCATCAAAGAGTTGTCTTAGGGACATGAAGAAAGGTTTATTATTATTATTCTTTTAATAAATGTCTAGGCTGGCCATCTGATAAAGATGGCACTGGGAAAGTCAGAGGATATGCTTCTAGATAAGTCTACAATAAGAGTAGACTGAATCCAATTACATGGGATTCCCTTTGAAAGAGACATAGTTGATTTTTATATAATAGTAACAATCACCACCACCACAACATTACCTTTGGCATTGACAGATTGATTATCAGTCAATTGCAAAAGGCAGCATTACTTGGAACAGCTCACATCCTGCAAAAATACCTGTAATATCATCAAACAACTGCCAATCTGAGGTTTTTGGAAAGGAACCGACACATGAATAAAAATGCCAAATACAGTTGAAAATAGTGTGCACCAATTTGAACTTCTCTTGCCGTGCAGTAAGTGCTTCCATTAGCAGAAGGTAATATGTTTTCACCTTTTACCCTTCTCTTACAAATGTCTTCTGTAGCCCACTCAGTTCCTGAGAGCCTCATAATCTTCAGAAGCAATTTTTCCACTATTGCAAAACCACAAAAAAGAAAGATCTAATTACCATAGGCTGGTTTTCCGTGTGCACATTGTTAAGTTCTGCGCATGGGCGCAAGGAACGGAGACGAGATGGTGAAAGTGAACTTCAACTCTTTATTAATCATTCTGAACAGAGCAAAAACCTAGGGCAGCAGCAGCCCTTTTATAGGCAAGTTGCTGATCTGGTAACCAATAAGAAACATGGAGCGTTAACCCCTTCAACCAATTAGAGTGGCTCATTAATAGCCAATCAGATTCTCCTGAACAGACCAATCCGATATTGCTATTATCGGCCAATCAGAAGTGCAGGACTAGAACCCTGCTATTTCTAAAGGTTTTCATAAACTTTATTTAAGCATTTTATTAGTTCATAACACCCCTTCCTCCTGGGTTCCGTTTAGGGGGTGCGGTGACGTAATCTCTGAGGTATGACGGTTGTTTTGATTGTCTATTGGATTTACGCTGTCCCACCGGTTCTTGTCTGTAACCTTGTTTTGGTGGGATGTTTTCGGGCAAGTCAGGTGCCGGTGGTTCCTCATTGAAAGACTCAGTGCCGCGAATGTTCTTGTCATTGTCCTCTAGCCTTTGCGGGCTTGCCTCTGTTGAGGTGTTCCTCTGTGGCGAGCACACGCCCTTCGCTGATCCTTCTTCATTTGTTTTGCCCGATTGCTGACTTCTTTCGTTCGTGCTTTCCGCCATCTCAAATTCTGTTTCTTCGACATCCCCTCCCCCCTCAGTTTGGGAGTTACCGGAGTCACGGAAACTAGGTTGTAGCCTCGAATGAAGCTGATCTATATGGCGTTTCCATATTTTTCCATTGCAGGTTTTCACCCAGTACGACCTGGGTCCAGTAGCTTGAATTACAGTTGCCTCGACCCACAAAGGTTTCTGGCGAAAACTAAGTTGCCTATCTTGAATTCCCGGCATTTTCCGCTAGATCCACAGGGTTTCTCTGGCTCGTAAGACGGGTGAAGCCGGTCGAGGTGGGAGTGGAGTTTGCGTCCCATCAATAATTCAGCTGGAGTCTTGTTGGTGACGCTGTGCGGAGTGATGTGTTGAAGAAGGAGTATTCTGTTTATCTTATTTTCAATGTCCCCATAGTCCATTTTGTAAAGGGTTTTTTTAACAAACTGTACTATGCGCTTGGCTCTTCCGCTAGCCGTAGGGTGACCTGGCGAAGTTAGTGCATGGTGAATACCCCGGTCCTCTAAGTATTGTTCAAAAGGGAGCGCGGTAAACTGGGGTCCGTTGTCGGATACCAGAACGTCTGGCAGTCCATGCGTCGCGAATAATCTGTTCAAATTCCGGATGACGGACTCGGTTGTGGTACTCTTCATTTCGTGGATCTCGAGCCAGTTTGAATAGGCATCCACTGTTAGGAGGAACGTGTGTCCCTTAATAGGTCCCGCAAAGTCAATATGAATGTGGGACCACGGTCCCCGGGGTGTTTCCCATTCTGTTGGAGTTGCTTTCGGTGGGGCATTGCTAATTTCCTGGCACTAATGACAAGTCTTCACCCAGGCTTCCATCTGTTTGTTGATGCCCGGCCACCACGCGTAGCTTCGTGCGAGCGCTTTCCTATGCACGATGCTGGGGTGGCCCTCGTGCAGTGTCTTTAATACCGCTCGTGACTGCTCTGGGACGACGACTCCATCCCCCCATAGGATGCAGCCCTTTTGCGAAAAAAGTTCTGTTTGTCGGTTCTTGAAGGGAATGAAGTCGTCAGGGTTTTGATCTACTGGCCATCCTCATTCGACCCAGCTAAGAACTCGCGTTAAGATAGGATTGTGTTTTGTTTCGATCGCGATATCTCTAGCTGCTAGCAGCGGTGAATGTAACATTTCAATCTGGAGCGTTGTAAGGGTTGCAGCTGGGTCGTCGATGGTTTCCGGAAGTGGTGCACGGCTCAGCGTGTCAGCGTGGGGAATTGCTTTCCCCGGGCAGTGTTGCAGCTTATAATTGTATGCAGCCAAAAACTCCGACCATCGAGTCGTTCTGGGTGATAATATATAGGGGGTTGGCTTGTCTCCCGCTATAATCCCCAGTAAAGGTTTGTGGTCGGTAGCAATAGTAAAAACTCATCCATATACATATTCATGAAACTGTTTTACAGCAGATACAACAGCAAGAGCTTCTTTATCGATTTGACCATGGTTACGTTCAGTCTTTGATAAAGTCCTTGAAGAATAGGCAATAGGGGCTTCACTACCGTTTGGTAACACATGGCTCAAAATGGTTCCTACTCCAAATGGTGACGCGTCACATGTGATTGTTTAAGGCAAAGTCTCGTTATACTGCATTAAAACAGCATCTGAAGTTAATAGGTTTTTCACTTGTCAGAACGCGTGCTCCTCTTGGTGCCCTCAGATCCAGGTTGCTTTTTTGTCAAGAAGCCGATGTAGGGGCTCGGCTACAGTCGCTTTGTGGGGCAGGAAGATGTAAAAATTAATAAGCCCCAGGAAAGCTTGGAGATCAGTCTTATTTCTGGGTCTTGGGGCATTCTTGATTGCCCTTAACTTGCTATTGGTGGGATGAATGCCTTGTTTATCGATTAAGTACCCCAGGAACTCTACTTTATCTGTACACAGTTGACATTTTTTTTTTTTAACCTTAAGGCCAGAGTCTTTAAATTTCCGGAGAACCAGTCTAAGACGCTCCTTTAGTATTTCTCTATTCGGGGCAGCAATTAAAACGTCATCAAAGTATGGTACGACCCCTTTTATTCCCTGTAATACTCTCTCCATCAAACTCTGAAAAATCCCTGGGGCTACGCTAACTCCGAATTGGAGTCGGTTGCACTTAAAAGCACACGATCGTTTGTGCCTCCGCTGTTTTTTTATCTACAGGCAGTTGTTGGTACGCCTGTGCTAAATCTAATTTAGCGAAGACTTTTCCGCCCCCCAGGGAATGGAGGAGGTGTACCACTGGCACCGGGTAAGCGTTCTGTTGAAGGTCGTGATTCAGGGTGGCACGGTAGTCCCCACAAATCCTTTACGATCCATCTGGTTTGATGGGTGTTACAATTGGGGTTTCCCAAGGAGCATGGTCGGTTGGTTCTAAAACACCCTGGGCTATTAATTTATCAAGCTGCTCATCAATCTTTGGTTTAAGGGCAAATGGTACTCGACGAGGCTTAAGGTGGATGGGGGCTACTTCAGGGTTCAGGTTAAATGATATTGGGGTCCCCTTGTACTCGCCTAGTTTGTCTGCAAAGACGTTCTGGAATTCCTGGACGAGGGTCTCCTCTCAGTCATTGCTGCTGGTTTGGTGAATGCCGGCTACCTCAATCCCTAGTGGAGCGAACCATTGAAGGCCTAACAAGCTAGGGCGATCACGGTCGACGATGGTCAATGGTAAAGATGCAGTACGATTTTTGAATGAGACCTGGACTAGGCTGGATCCAACGACCGGAATTCAGTTTCCCTGATAGTCCTGGAGTATGATTCTTTGGATTCTGAGGTCTTGATGCCGGATGGCAGGGATTAGTTGTTTAAGGGTCTTCCAGGAAACCATCGAGAGGGACGATCCTGAATCGACTTCCATCACGCAGGGCTGGTTTTCGATGGCGACGTTCACTCGGATCTTCTTTGTGTCTAATGATGAGGCGTGACCAATAGTAATGGTTTGGTGTGCCTCTTCTCATTTTGTTGAATGGGCTAGTGGTTTATTTTTGTAGGAGTGGTTGTTCCATTGGTGGTTCAAATGTTCCCGATTCACTGGACGACTTCCTGTGGTTTGGCGGTAGTTGGTCCCCCTCTGAAATGGGCTGGATCCTTGCTTGCTTATACAGACCTTTCTGATGTGGCCTCTCTTCCCACAGACATGGCAGAGCGCGTCAAGGAATTTGCAGTCTGATCGTGGGTGGTTTGCCCCACAACCAGCGCATTGATACTGCAATCTCTGGTTATGCTGGTGGCGTTGGTCTTGTTCAGACCGGAGCCGGTTGACCTCTTCCTCATCACTTTCTGATGACGATTCGAGGTCCTCGTGGTGGGTTGCCGTTGCATGTCCCTCAAGGCGAGGTGAGGTTTTGCTGGTGAGTTGGCGGAGTGGGGAATTGGTGCGGCGCATTCGGGCAGCCGACTTCCTGGTTGCTTCTGCGGCAGTAGCATCAGCGATGGCATCTGCAAGACTGATGTCACCTTTCGCCATCAGCTTACTCTGCACATGTGGTGCATCTAATCCCAGAATTATTCGGTCTCTCAGGGCTTCTTCGAGGTCGGTGAACCCACAGAGGCCTCCCAGGTTCCGGAGATCCGCAATGAAATCTGCAACACTCTCTCCTTTCCGCTGGTCTCTCTGGTAAAATTCATGTCTTCGGACAAGCGTTGGTACGGTAGGTGCATAGTGGGCCCGTAGGAGGGGCTCGAGGACGTCCCAGTCCATGGATTTCACCTCAGCCGGTTTCGCCAGTGCCTTAGCCATCTTAAAAATGGCAGGACCACAGTGAGTCAGGAATACCGCTCGCTTTTTCCCAGTAGTGGCATCCTTCAAGTTGTTGGTCTCCAGAAACATCTGGAACCGGTCCATATATGAGTCCATATATGAGTCTTGTGCCGGGTCAAATGGAGCGGGCGGTATGGTGCCACCGGACATGGTTTCCGCCGTTGATGCGCCTTCAGCCACATGCTCTGTTTGGTGCTCTGTAGTGTTCAGTCAGCTCTGACATCTCTGTATCCCACCCTCGTCGCCAGTGTTAAGTTCTGCGCATGGATGCAAGGAATGGAGACGAGACAGTGAACAGTGAGCTTCAACTCTTTATTAATCATTCTGAACAGAGCAAAAATTTAGGGCAGCAGCAGCCCTTTTATAGGCAAGCTGCTGATCTAGTAACCAATAAGAAACGTGGAGCGTTAACCCCTTTAACCAATGAGAGTGGCTCGTTAATAGCCAATCAGATTCTCCTGAACGGACCAATCCGATATCGCTATTATCAGCCAATCAGAAGTGTAGGACTGGAACCCTGCTATTTTTAAAGGTTTTGATAAACTTTATTTAAGCATTTTATTAGTTCATAACACACTCCATGCCATTTTGCCCTGCAGCCTGCTTTGCCTTCATTGCAACTTTGTGCAATCCTTGGGTGTGAATGAGAAAAGGGCAGACTTTACAGGCCAGTCATGAAAATGTTATAACAGTGTCAAACTCCACAGCCTACATTTTTCCTTGTCCTAATTCAAAGTGGGCATGCATTTTTTTAAGGGTTTTATTTTCCAAACACTGACAGAATGCCAGAGGTCACAGCAATTCACTTCTGAAATACTGCTCCAATACTGAGGTTTGACGTGAATGAGAAGAAAAATTTAAGCAGCCTGCTTACGAGAAACTTGTTGCCGCATGGGCAGGAGGGGAGGAAGAAGTGAGGTTTCCTCTAAACACTTACCAACTTCTGCCTTTCCTGGAAAGCTTCTCTGTAGTGGGGAAACACAGGCAGGTGGAGCTAAAGCACTCCAGTGACTGGTGCTGGTGGTTTCTCTGCAAAGCAAATAGTTTTTCCATGAAGCACTCCTTGAGCAATCTGTCTTGAAATGACCAATCGAAAGATGTGAAGCTTTCTCCTGGGCATATTCTAGGAACACAGCTTCTGTTTTCTACCAACAGCAGTGGGGCTTACCAGCCTGCAATTTAAAAAGGGAAATAATGTCCAGGGTTTGGAAATGTATAGTCTAACAGGGCAGCAGGAAATGACTAGATGAGATAATAAACTCTTAAGTGCCATCCACAAGAAAACGCTCCCCTGCCTGCCTGGCAGAATGTTGACTAATTTGTTTTGCCCTGAAATTCAAAAAAGAAGAAAAATCAACATGATATTATCAAGAGCTTTGGAGAAATGGGGGGATGAAGGCAAGATACTGAATTTGATCACTTGCTATTCTTTTATAGCTGATGTCTATTTAGAGTCATGAAGGTGAACCTATGGACACGCGTGCCAGAAGTGGCACGCAGAGCCATTTCTGCCGGCATGCAAGAGGTCACCTGGAAGAGCCCCACTGTGCATGCGTGGGAACCCCCCACCAGCCAACTGATTGTTGGGTATTTGCATGCACGGGGGAGATGCATGTGTGGGAGGCATGGTTGAATGCGCACGCATTGCATCATGGGTGCAGGCACACAAGCGCGTGCGAGCAACATGGAAAAGGTTAGCTATCACTGATTTAGAGCTTCATAAAATAAATTCTCCAGGACTTATAGATGCAGAGCTGATTAAAATACAATGAACAATGCAACCAAAATTTCCAATGAAATCCTAAATCACCTGAACAAGCTGGTCTTAAAGAAATATTAAGAATATTCAGGAGCAATGTTTCATTACAGGTAAAATAAGAAAATAAGGAAGAGAAAGAGAGGGAAGGGGGACATGAGAGAAAGAGGATGAGAGAAAACAAAACTGAACAGAAATAAAACAAACAGAGAAGAATAAACTACCATTTAGGTACCTGCTGTGAAAAGGAAAAGAAAGAGGAGAAAAAGGCTGAGTTAAATTAACTGGCCAGCAGATTTGCCTTCAAAATAGATTGATTCTTTTAACCAAGAGGTCTCCAAATTTGGCAACTTTAAGACTTGTGGACTTCAACTCCCAGAATTCTCCAGCCAGGCAGCCAGGTTTGGGGACCCCTGTTTTAACCAGATTATCATTGCTTGCCTTCTTTACAATGATTTTGCAAAGACCCAGAAGAAAGTGGCAGAGACAGTCATTTTGGGAAGAGTTCTGGGTCATTGTCACCAATCCCTCATCTTGAGCAACACAAGCCAACCAGCCTGGTCTTTTTGTTTTATGAAAAGATAAAACAAGGGCCTAGGTTGTTGGGGGCAATATGCTGACAGTGTAAACCACTCAAAGAGTGCTGTCAAGAACTATGGAGCAGTGCATATGTCTAAATGCTATTGCTGTTAATTGGTTCACCCTTATAGCTCCTATTCAGGAAAGTGACACCATCAATGTTCTATCTCGGAGAATGGGCGCAATAACAGAGACGAGACATCAAATAGTGACTCCAACTCTTTATTAGTGACTTCGGGAAAACAGCTCGACACGTATGACAACAGCAGCTCCTTTTATAGAGCTGGCTGCTGTCAAAGCGTCCAATGGTTTAAGTTTGCCGTGCTTGGAACGTCCAATCATGGCAGCCCGTTAATTAGCCAATCGGATCAGTCTGGAATGACCAAACACGACCCGCTGTTCATGGACCAATCAAATATGCAGGATTTCGAGCCTGCTCGTGAAAAGCCAGTCAGGTTTGCAGGCTTACGAGCCTGCTAGTTCGTAGCACCCCTCCCCTCTAGGTTTCGTCTCAGGGGTGGGGTGATGTATTCACGCAGGTAGGCAGGTCTTCGCACCTGTCTACATGACCTGCGTTGTTCAACCAGCCTTTGTTCGGATTCTGGTTCTGGTGGACTGTTTAACGGTGACCCGGCTTCTATGCTGGGTATCCTTGGAGGTGACTCGGTGATGCCTTCAATGTTTCTCTCGTTCCTTTCGTCCGGGTCCTCTGGACTCGCTGAACCCGCTCGGCTGCTGTTGCCTGGAGAGATGACCATCTGCCATGGCTCCTCTTCAGCAGGTGACTATGCTGGGCTTGATTGTGCGGACTGTGGGCTTGCGTGTCCGGGACCAGGTGTTAGTTCGTTTCCAAAATCCTCGGTTTCCCTTCCCCCTCTGGTTTCAATTTCAGAGTTCGTGGAGGGGGTAGTTGTCAGCCTTGAACACAGCTGGTCGATGTGGCATTTCCACAATATTCCATCTGTGGTTTCCAATCGGTAGGAATGGGGACCCGTAATTTGTGTTATCTTGGCAGGGACCCACAATGGGTCGCCTGTAAAGTTCTTTGCGAATACGAGGTCTCCTACCTTAAATGTGCGATGTTTGCTGCTAGACCCCAGGGGCTTTTCTGGGGTGTAGGCAGGGTGTAGGCGGTCTAGATGTGATCTAAGTTTCCTGCCCATCAGGAGTTCGGCTGGGCTTTTGTTTGTGGTGCTGTTCAGTGTAATATGTTGGAGAAGGAGCATCCTGGTGACTTTGTTGTGGATGTTTCCTTGGTCCATTTTGTGTAGGGTTGTTTTTGTGAACTGAACCATTCATTCAGCTCTGCCATTGGCTACCGGGTGAGCAGGTGATGTCAGGGCATGACGTATCCCCCGGTCCGCTAGGTATTGTTCAAACGCCAAGGCGGTAAACTGCGGGCCATTGTTGGAAACCAAGACATCTGGAAATCCATGCCTTGCAAACAGTCTGTTCAGTTTTTTGATGACCGCTTCTGTGGTGGTGGTCTTCATCTTGTTTACCTTGAGCCAGTTCGAGTAGGCGTCCACTGTTATTAGAAAAGTATGTCCCTTTGTAGGTCCCGCAAAATCGATGTGGATGCGGGACCATGGACCCCTGGGTGTCTCCCATTCTGTGGTAGTGCTTTTGGTGGAGCCGCACATGTTTCTTGGCATTTGCTGCAGGTGGCAACATAGGCTTCGATTTGTCTGTCCATACCTGGCCACCAGGCCAGTAACTCCTTGCCAGCGTTTTCATTCATACAATGCCCGGGTGTCCATCCTGCAGCACTTTCAGGACTCTGCATTGAAGTTTTTCTGGAATGGCTACTCGGTCTCCCCACAATACGCACCCTTTTGGGGAGAAAAGCTCTGTCTGTCTGCTTTTGAAGGGTTTGAATTTGACGTTGGGTTCGATTTCTGGCCATCCCCTCTCCACCCAGCTGAGGACTCACGCCAAGCAAGGGTCTTTTTTTGTTTCTAACGTGATATCCTGCGCAGTTAGTGGAGGTGAGGGAAACATCTCAATTTGTACCGTGGATAGCGTCGGAGCTGGGTCATCTAGGAGCTCAGGTAATGGTGAACGGCTTAAGGCGTCAGCATGGGGAATGGTTTTCCCCGGACGATGCGTTAACTGGTAGGCGTAGGCGGCTAAGAACTCTGACCATTGTGTCATTCTTCGTGATAGTATGTGGACAGTTGGTTTATCCCCTGCCAAAATGCCAAGCAATGGCTTGTGGTCTGTGATTATGGAAAAGGATCTCCCATACACGTATTCGTGGAACCTTTTAATTGCGGATACAATAAAGAAGCAAGGGCTTCTTTATCTAATTGACTATAGTTCCTTTCAGTTTTAGACAAAGTTCTTGAAAAGAATGCAATAGGTGCCTCTGTACCATTTGGTAGAACGTGGCTCAGGATGGCTCCGACTCCAAAAGGGGAAGCGTCACAAGTCACAGTCAAGGGTAGTGTCTCGTTATATTGGATTAATACTGCATCTGATGTTAGGAGGTCTTTGACTTGCTGGAAAGCTTGCTCCTCTCGACGTCCCCAAGACCAGGAAGCCTTCTTGTTGAGGAGCCTATGCAGGGGTTCAGCAACAGTTGCCTTCTGGGGTAGGGAGATGTTACAAAAGTTAATAAGGCCCAGGAAGGCTTGGAGGTCTGTCTTGTTTCTAGGTCTTGGAGCTTTTTTAATAGCTGCTAATTTCTTTTCGGTAGGGTGAATACCATGTTTGTCAAGAAGGTAGCCAAGAAAGTCAACCCTCTCAGTGCATAATTGGCACTTGTCTTTCTTGACTTTAAGTCCTGTGTCCTGGAACTTTTGTAGGACAGTTCTTAGGCATTTTTCTAGCTGACTTCTTGTAGGAGCGGCTATTAATACATCATCGAAGTAGGGTACAACTCTTTTTATGCCCTGCAGCAACCTTTCCAACAAACTTTGAAAAATGCCAGGTGCTACGCTTACTCCGAACTGGAGTATGTTACATTTGAACACATCCCTGTGCGTGACTATTGTTAGGGCTTCTGCGGTTTTTGCATCTACTGGCAGCTGCTGATATGCTTGGGCTAGGTCAAGCTTCGCAAATATTTTTCCGCCCCCAAGCGAGTGGAGAAGGTGTTGAACCACGGGTACTGGGTAAGCGCTCTGTTGAAGCGCGTGATTCAGGGTGGCCTTGTAATCCCCACAGATTCTCAGGGATCCGTCAGGTTTTATGGGGGTTACAATTGGGGTCTCCCATCCGGTGTGGTCGATGGATTCAAGCACGCCCTGTGCTATTACTTTGTCCAGTTGCTCATCAATTTTTGGTTTGAGAGCAAAGGGAACTTGATGTGGCTTTAGGCAGATGGGTGCGATATCAGGGCAGAGATTAAAGGAAATGGGGGACCCCTTGTACTTGCCTAATTGTTCAGTGAAGACTTCTTGAAAGTCCCGGATGAGGGCCACCTCCCAGTCTTCACTTACAGTCTGGTTGATGCCTGCCAATTCGATTCCTAATGGCGTGAACCACTGTAATCCCAAAAAAATGGGTCGGTTCCTGTCAACGATGGTGAGAGGTAGAGTTGCGGTGTGGTCTTTAAATGAGACCTGGACATGACTGGAACCAGCAACCGGGATTCGATTGCCCTGGTAGTCCTTTAATATAAGTCTCTGGGTGCTGAGATCCTGGCGGTGGATGTCAGGGATCAGTTGCTTGAGAGTTTTCCAGGAAACCATTGATAGGGAAGACCCGGAGTCGACTTCCATGATGCACAGTCTATTTTCAATGGTGACCTTTATCCGGATTTTTTTCATATCCACTGATGAGGCATGGCCGATGGTGACGGTTTGATGTGCCTCTTCTCATCTGGTATTGGTAGCAAGCATTCGGTTTCTGTTGTACTGGCTCCACTGGCTATTTGGGCGGTCCCAATTTGATGGGTGGTTGCCCGCTGTCTGCCGGAAACTATTTTCGTTCCTCTTGGGGCTGGAAACTCATTTACTTCTGCAGACCTTGGCGATGTGGCCCCTTTTATCGCAGGAATGACAGATGGCGTCTAGGAACCTGCAATCTGCTCATGGGTGGTTCCTCCCGCATCCGGCACATTGAAAGTTGGGTTTACAACCTGGCTGGTCTCACTGGTCGCACTCTGATCTGAGTCTGTTGACTTCTTCCTCCTCACTTTCCGACGAGGACTCGATGTCTTCGTGGTGGGCTGTTTTTGTGTGTCTCTCTGAGGGTATTGTGATGTCGCTGGCGAGTTGGCAGTTGGACACATTCACTCGGCGCATTCGGGCTGCTGACTTCCTGGTTGCTTCTGCTGCAGTAGCATCCGCTATGGCATCTACGAGTGCGATATCTCCTTTTGCCATAATCTTGCTTTGGATGGTGAGGTCTCTTAGACCCAGGACAATCCGATCTCTCATGGCTTCTTCCAGATTTGTGAAGCCACATAGTCCACCCAAATTTCCTAGGTCAGCGACAAAGTCCCCGATTCTTTCGCTTTCCTGTTGGTCCCTCTGGTAAAACTCATGTCTTCTGATGAGGGTTGGAACTGCTGGGGTGTAATGAGCCCTGAGAATGGGAGCAAGGGTGTCCCAATCCATAGTTTTGACTTCAGCCGGTTTCGCTAGCACCTTTGCCATTTTGAAAACGGCGGGTCCACAATGCGTTAGGAACACCCCGCATTTCTTGCTAGGCGTAGCGTCCTTCAGATTGTTGGTTTCCAGGAACATTTGGAACCTGTCCATATACAAGTCCCAATCTTCGTTTGCTGGGTCAAATGGAGTGGGTGGTATTGTGCTGCTGGTCATTCTGCCATTTTCTGCGCGTTGTCAGCCACCTGCTCTGTCAATACTTCACAAGTGCTCAGTCAGCTCTTATTGTCTCCGCATCCCACCCTCGTCGCCAGTGTTCTATCTCAGAGAATGGGTGCAATAACGGAGATGAGACATTGAATAGTGACTCCAACTCTTTATTAGTGACTTTGGGAAAACAGCTCGACACATATGGCAACAGCAACTCCTTTTATAGAGCTGGCTGCTGTCAAAGCGTCCAATGGTTTAAGTTTGCCGCACTTGGAACGTCCAATCGCAGCAGCCCGTTAACTAGCCAATCGGATCAGTCCGGAATGACCAATCATGACCCGCTGTTCATGGACCAATCAAATATGCAGGATTTCAAGCCTGCTTGTGAAAAGCCAGTCAGGTTTGCAGGCTTACGAGCCTGCTAGTTCGTAACAATCAAGGTTTAAAAATATTCTTCCCCTTTCATTTAAACAAAACAAAACCAAAGCTCAGTCTGTTGGCCCACCAACAGAGGTCATTATAAATAAAGGAGCATAGTTTGCAAATGCTTATATTAATTTTTATGAAATCTATCACTCTCATCCCATTAGTTTTCCTCAAATGTTCAACCTATTTTGGTTATAACCAAAAGACCTTTATTTGTACCATGCCAGATTATTGGGAAACAGAGCTCCATTCTGATGAATCTTAGACCATATCCACACTGAAAAAAAATATCCACACTGAAAAAAAATCTGTTTCAAATGCAAAACACAAACAGAGGAGAGGAGTTTCAGTTTTAGTTCCACAGCAGCAACCAGCTTTAGTACAGAACAGTTGAGCTAAGCCATGGCCAGGATCCTTGCTGTCTCCTTGCTCACACAGCAAATACTGCTTCAGTTTCCAAACAGGCCTCAACTCTCTCACACGCTGACAGGACACTAGCCAGTTGAATACCAATGGATGCTGGCAAGCAGAGGCACTTTTTAAAAAATTTTCCTCCCCAAAAACTAAACCTGATCATATAGTTTCGTAGCGAAGTCTGGGTATAGAGCTAGTAATATATATTTGAGAACTGCAGAAATGTCCCGTGAACTTCTGTGAACTATATAATACACAGTCAGTTTCTTGACAAGGAAGTAGTGTGCCAGTACTTCTTCCAAGTTTTGTTTTATATTGTTCTGTTTTGCTATTTGTGTCTCAATACAGTCTAAAATCCTAGGAGTTCTGGACAGTTTTCCTTACAAGTATTAACCAGGTCTGACCTTGCTGAGTATTTATAAAAAATCAGTGTGAATATTAACTAGTGATCATGTTTATAACATCTAAAAATTCACCGAAAAGTCAATCAAATTCTCATCATTGCACATGGGAAATGGCTGATTATTGTGTGAGCAAACTATTTATATCGACTGTATATACAATGGGAGGCTATCACAGAAATTGTGCGTGATGGTTGGGTAATTATGCCTTGCAAATACGAATTTAAATGAGAAGCATGGTTCACTTAGAAAATTCTGCTTCAATGTGGATAGTGGATGCATAGTGGATAACCTGGAGCCAGCTCCCAGTACAAGGAAATGTTGGATTCCCCCCTTGCTGGTTGGGAGAATAAAAATACATCTTTTTCTCTCATTGAAGAGGGATCATTGTGCAGCACACAGTTTTCCAATCTTTCCACTCTGATAGGCATTCAGCAGAGAGTCAGAGGTCTATGCAGGATTATCTTCTGTGCGATTCTCACTTTTTGCCAAATAGAGCTCTAGAGTTGTCTAGAGCAGTGTTTTTCAAATGTGGCAATGTTAAAATGTGTGGACTTCAACTACTGCTGGGGAATTTTGGGAGATGAGGTGCACATAATTTAAAATTACCCTATTTGAAAAACACAGGTTTAGAGGATTCCTTTCTGTACCAAAATACATTGTATGTGGTATAGTAGGCAATAAGCAGCCTATGGAAATTGCCAAGATTGAATTTGTTAGGTATTGAGCATGGGTGAGAAGGAATGGAGACCAGCCTCTGAACGGTGAACTTCAGCTCTTTATTTACATCGTGACTTCTCACTTTAACAGCAGTAAAACCCGCCTTATATAGGCAATCCTTGTAACGTTTAACCAATAACGAGCTAGGAATGCTAGCTCTTATAACCAATAAGAACTCTCTGTTAAGGGCCATTCGGATTCCCCGGAACGGGCCAATCCGGTCCGGCCGCTAAACAACCAATCAGAAGTGCAGGGCCAGAACCCTGCACTTATCCAAGCTCACACTTTATTAATCATATTGCATACACAACACCCCTTCCCCCTGGCTTCTTAGTTCATGGTACAGTTACATAGTCCCTTAAATAGGACGGTTGTCTTTTTGGTCTCTTTGATTTTCGTTGTATCAGCTGGTTGCAATCCTGCTGAGGTAGATCGTTGTTTGGCAGTGGCGCTGCCTCTGGTTCAGAGTTCACTTCTACGTCATTGCCCACATTTTCCGCAGTTCCCTGAGGTGCAAACGTTTCTCCCTCCGGCTCCGCTTCCTGAGTTTCTATGAAATCATCATTTCCTTCGAACGGGTTTCCTAGGACTTCATCTTCTTCTGTACCTCCCCCCCCTCAGTTTGGTTGTAGGGGAGTTGCGGACTGACCGCTGCAAGCCGCGACCATAATTGGTTGATATGCCGTTTCCAAAGTTTATCGTCAAGGCATTGCACAAGGTAGGATCTGG